>JJOG01004198.1:0-12027 GCA_000715275.1 Gyrodactylus salaris
GACAAGGGAAAATCTAGATAAACTTATCATTCACCTTAATACACTAAATATTCCTGAATTATGACTTTTAACCCTCATCTCGAAGATAGATCAGTTAGTGAGGACGCCATTATGAATTAACAGGTTACGCGTAGCATACGCGTGTGTACGAAGCGTACTTACCATCTATCCAAAACGCGTATGCTACCTACGCGTTGAGTTTGCTAATTATTAAATAGTATTTAAATACCTAATTATTAGAGTTATTTTTGTTAATAGATAACTTGATTATTACAAAACGTCTTTAATTTTGGAAAAAGGCAATAACAAATAAAAAGCGTTTTATTGAAAACGCTTCGCCAACCTGTGAAGAAAATAATTTTAATTCATCTTAATGTAATCAAAATTAAATTCTTTATTAAACTTTGAAAAATGTATGCAAAAAATGATGAGTGTCTAAGGTTGTGACTTAATTTTGAAATACCAAATTCACTCCAATTGAGGCACGACCATTTTAATCAGAAAGTCAAGACAAATGAAATCAAAAATATATTTTATGTATAATATTTTAAGCCATGAATAATTCATTTATTAAAACAGGTTCTTTTTAGAGGATTTCCACACAGGGGTCTCAGGTACATCTTGGACAGCATAATCAACCTGCATTTGATATAAATTTTTTTGTTATGGACGATTGATTTCTATCAGAGCATTGAAAGAAAAATATATTAATCTGTTCACTATGTTTAATTTTGACGAAAAATCCACAATGATACCTTTTACTGCATTCAATACGTAATCATTGAGTAGTACTCAATCTTATTATACACTGTATAATCTACAGAATTCTACATCCTGGTTAAAGTTTGAGCATCCTTCGCCCCTTGCTAATCGCCACTCAATGCATCCCCAATTTTTCTCTTTATCAAACCAATTATCAATCCCATTACGTGCAATAAGAAAATGACGCAACTATCATCAGGTGAATGTGCTTCTCTAAGTTGTTTCATATTGTTACCTCAACATCAAGGAAGTTAATTGTTCTCTCTCGTGAAATATAATGTTTTCTTTTGCTAATTTCCTTAAAGAATCTTCTATATTTTTTTCAAGATAAAATCCCAAGTTTGAAGGTTTGTTACTGAATGAACAACCCTTTTTAATCAAATATCTTGAAAGAGAATTCTCTAAAACTAAAGAAAACAGGGAATTAAATTGTCCACGGGTAAGGGGCTCGAATTAAAAAAAAAAAAAAAATTTTGACCAGAAAAGGGACTTTTTAAAATCCATATTTTTATTCCTTCATCATTAATAAATATTCCATAGTTATCAATGAAAAATATGTTTTTTGAAAGTCGAAAATAAAATCCTGATCAAAGATCTCAAAACCTGTAATCAGATTTATAGGAAGTTTCGACTTTTTAGATACATTTCACTGTAAAATTTCTAACTCAGAATTCAGATATATTGAACAGCTTCTTAAGAAAGATACAAGTCCTGAGGAATACAATTTACTAAATAACTGTTAGACATTTATGGCAGAAAATGCAAAAATATTGTGACGATGATCATTTTTGGCATAAATTTACCATAAGGCTTCTCGAGAATTTTATTTCCAAAATTTACTGAGAGTCATTAAACTATGTACTTTTTGGGTTGACCCACTCATGAGTGTTCTGCGAATAAGACTCACATTTAAATTTTGCGGCCTAGGATTCTGCGTGAAGGACCATAAAAACCACTATTTTTCTATGACTTCTGTCTAATGAGAATAATAATTTATTTATTGTCATGACATTTTTCTTGATTAACTAAAAGTTCTTCGGAAAACTGTGAATCATGATCATCCTACAATTTGAAACTCACTCAAATTCATTGAATGATTTTGAATAATATCTTGAGAAGAACAGAAATTTTTATTTAGAGAATCGAGATAGATTTCATGGTCCATCACGCAGTATCCAAGGCAAAACTTAACCCGTGCAATTCAAATGTGCAATGAGTAGGGCTCCCAGAAAAATGCTTTTTTTTAAACAAAAAAGCAATAAATAATTTTGTAGATGAAAATAGTTATTTTGCATTTAAACATGCATTTTGATTGAGAAATATATTTTGATTCAGATTTTCAGGAGTGAAAGATTCTTCATCTCCCAAGTGGTCTCTCATTAAACTGAAATAACTAGAATGACAATTTGTGATACTAAACCCAAATTCACACTGTTTTCCTTGGTGGTATAGACACACTAGCTCACACAAAAATTAGTAATCAATGACACATATTGAAATACTTGCATTTTATTGGTTGTTCGAGCTAAAAATCGATTGCAATAGGAGCATTTCTAGACTCTCGGATGTCGATTTTATTGATAAGTGATTCATGCAAACTAAGAAAAACAACTTTTATAAAGAAGGCATTTGGTAGCGCTAGCAATGAGTCTTATTTTAAGAAGAAGAAGCTTTTTTCGTTATGAAAAATTGCAGCTCTTCTAGAGACGATAATCAGATGGAAATACACCTTGGTGACTCTCATGCAAATCAAGCCTTGCAAGGTAGGAAGAAGAAACATTTCTTTGTAAATTCTTAAATAATTTATTTTAAAATATTATTATAATGATTATCTTTTCTCCTTTTTTAACAATTAATAATATTACAAAATGGGGATAGAATTAGTATAATGTGCGTGAAAAAAAGAAGAGTTTTTTTGTCATCAAATCTCGATAAATTAACAACAAATGGATCTTTTCTTGACATTCTCGAAGAATCCTTTTCATGAGAGCAGTACTTGGAGAGCTTGTTTATTTCCTTGAATGATATATATCAGGTAGAGGTGAATAGAAATATAAAAGTATGAGGACGCATTTGGATCCACGGTTGATCTTTTGAATAAAGTCTATTAATGAGTAGTGACTAGTCTCCGGTTTACTTTATAAATCATGTAAGGGAATGATTTGGAAAGATTCTTTCTCCATTTTGTACTGCTCTAGTCTTTAGAAAATATTTTTCTAGAAAAACTCATAAAATATCATTAAATTTATAAATAACTTTTGGAATAATCTTGTCGATAAGTAGAAAAATGATTGAATGAGACAAATTCAAGAGAGTCAATTCTCTCAGGAGTCCTTGTAACTGCAATCTGACTCGGATTCATTGGTCATCTTGTGGTTAGCGTCCAGCAGGTTGAGATCACTGTTTATCGTCTCGACGGCGGAGGAGATGCCAGATGTATCACTGCCGGAATCATCAAAGGTTTCGATGAGCACAGTTTCAGCGGACTTCTTTACACACTTGAATAAGGATTCTTCTAGGCTTTTATGTAATCTCTCTAGAACCTAGAGTGGAAAATTGAAATTTGGTTAAAAAAAACTACATGGCAACGTAACTTGAATGTTGTCTCATTTCTAGATACGATCGAAATTTTTTATAGAAAAAAACTTTTTTAGACTATGACAGAATTTTATTTTTATCTTAAAATCCAAATGTAGAGAGTAAGGTTTTTGACATCCTCTAGGAATTCTCAGAGGAGAGAATCGAACCCTCAACACTAGTGGACTGCTTTTTGATTTTACCTCTTTTAGATTGCGCACAATCGTAATCAAGACATGATTTCACAGAATTGAAGCGGAATAATTTGCTTGAACAGAATGTATCGATATTTCCATTCAGTAGCCTTTAAAAAGCGAGAAAATCGATGGCGGCCATTTGAATTCATATGGATTTTTAACACATCAGAGTTTCGACCATAGTAGATAGATTTAAAGCGCACGAAAGATGGACATAGCCTCAGAATTAGTTCTTCATCATACAATTGAGCAATCTGAAGCGATTCCTCTTGATCTTATTTCAAAAAGCAGCGCCCTACTCAAAACATAGTAAATATTCCCATGGTTTTACCGGCCGAGTAGCTTTTTTAGTCTCAGAAACAATTCAAGCTTCAAATGCAAAATTTCTAAAGCTTCAGTATACCTGATGTAAAATTAGATGCTAAAAATATATTATTTTGGATTGTAGAGATCTTGAAAGAGTTAAATTGATTCCTGTCAACCTGATCTTTGATTCATCGATTTAATGCGTAACAACCCCTTGTAATCATTCAGGTAGATGATTTCTAAAGTTGAATTTTCTCCACTTACATTATAAAACTCTTCAATATTGATCGTAAGCATTTGACATGGTGAAAAATGAAGAAAAATATCAGTACAAATAATTCGATAATAGGCACCATTTGTCTTGTATTGAATACCATATTTTCGATCATAGACAATTCAAATACAGGGTTTTCCTTATTTTTCCAACCTTCCAAATAAAAACTCTATGTATTTTCATACAACAATTTATACATGAGATTTTCTCAAATTCAACTTTTAAATATCACGTGTTTCTAATTTTTGGATAATATTGTCTTACAGTGAAGCGTGTCATGTAGAATTATTCATTACCAAGGAGTTCATCTAATAATTAAAATTTCTTGATCTCCTAGAATTGATCTTGTATCGAAAATTCATCAAGATTCTAGTAGTACATTATCAGATGAGATCTTTCATAATTGCATAACTGTATTCCAAGAATTTGAGAATTATATTTCGTACAGTTCTTATGTCTAGCAATGGATCCACAGAGTCTCTGATTAGGAAAAGGAACTAACGGATTTTATCTCTGAAGGATACCAAATGCTAGGCAAATACTTTGTCTGATTATATTCATTTCGTACGGCTGGATGTTTCGGGATGAGATTTGGCTCCTCTGATCGACTTTTGCAGTTTATGCACGTTTGGCCGCACAGTGTGAAGCGGACTTGATATTCATCAGCGGGGATTGTACAGTTGCGCATGTCGTAAACTGAAAATATTGCTATGCCACTCTTGCTAGTCCAGATGCGACAGCATTTCTAAACAAGAGATTCAGGAATTAGGGTCGCACTATTGGATTTCTACAAGACCTCTTTATTCAAATTATGGATTAGAAGATCCTGTATCACTGAATGCTATTTTAAAGTAATTTTTACATAAAACAATCCTTATCCGAGAAACTTTGAATAAACAAACTTCATATTGATGTTATGATCATTTTGGTTAAGTTTTAAGAAGAATCTAGCAACCTCTATGACAAAATCTATAATTACAGTGTACTTTTGCCTATTCACAAGATTTATCAAATTAGTCCAAAAAGCATCGTTGCGAATCAAGTACACTATGAAATCCTCGAGAAATTACTCAATCAAATAAGGAAAAATAATTTATCAGAAAGAATATCACGCACAAATTTGGAATTATTGGAAAATATCTCTTGAGTTTTAAAAATGTAAGCAAAAAAAATATATTTGTACAAAACAGCATGGCTTTGTAGAGTTGCACACAATATGACTGATGATCAGTATTTTCAACTTTAGTCAAAAATACTTTCTAGAATCATATTTCAGGTCACAAGTGAAGAGAAGAAATCATTCAACATACTTTTATAAAGTAAGCAGTGTATCATTCAACCAGCAAGAGTTTGAAATAGATGTAAGGATAAGAAGAGCTGGAATGCTTTAAATGTATATTTCTCAACAGAACCATAACCAGATAAGCAGTTCACACGTGGATAATGCCAGAGGTTTAACGTAGAAATTACATTTTAGGCAATAAACGTTTTTAAACTTTAAAAGTATAGGCCTACCAACAATTTCCTTTCTAATGATTTGAGTTTATCATGTGATTACTTTTATTGAAATAAAGTAGATTTGCAATCTCTCTCTTGGCCATAATCTTAAGCATGTTGGACAAATGAAAGGTGGATGATTATATACAAAAATAAATTCTAATTTGAAAATTTGCAAAAAAAATATTTTGGCGCGTCGTGTTTTTCCTTTGACGCGTGGAGAAACGAGACGAATTTCCAACTCATTGGTATGTTGTGGAAAAAATGAAACCCCTTCTTTATTTTTTGGCCCAATCTACAAAACCCATTTGTAAATTTGAATATTAGAAATAAAACGAATTAATGAAATCTATTGGGCATGAATTTGAACAGAAGGAAATAATTCTAGAGAACAAACCTGTTTCGAATTTCGGGCTAATAATGAACAGATACTAAAATCATACTAAAATATTACATTTGTACTTTTTCTTTTCTAAAAATGGATTCAAATAAAAATTCTACACCGACGATTGATATATCGAAGGAATTATGATTTATTTTATGCAGACCCTATATGCAATCGCTAAGCTACTCAGAATTCCTGAAATAGACAACAGCCAACTCCAGAAAATTATGACACACGATATTAAAAATGAGTCTATAATTATTTTGAGTATACTGTTTTTTATGTTTCTAAATTTTCTAGAAATTACAAAATATATGAGCTTTTTAATAATATCAGATTGAATTAGAATCTATTATTTCAGAAATTAACCTAGAATTTTACAGGATTGATCGTCGAGGAATACGAGATTGGCGGAATAGAGACCGCAGAATTACATTATTTGAGGATTTTGTGTCAAAGATTTAATCTATTTCAATTGTATACCCTGAAATAAAATGGTTTATGCAAAACTTGAAAGAAGAATTTTTTATTGGTTTTTTTCTAGCACAGTCCTTCAGTGATTAATTTCATATGACTCAAAAAATTGTAATGTCTTGTATATTACAAATAAATTAATAATATTATTGCACATATTTTTTCTCTTGTTAATCTCGTGTTGTTCACGATAAGTCTAGAGATTTTATGAGTTATAAATGAAACTACCTCAGCAAAAATTATTGATAAGAAACTAATGTGAGGTCATACTAAATGACTCAGTTACTTTTGGATGCTTGTTTTGTGAAAAACCACATCATCAATACCGTCAGATCACAATTCATAGCAATATTGGCCAGGGAACTCAAATAATATGTTTTTAACAGCATATATGTTGTAGATAATATATGAAGTTGGTTGAAATAGAAAGTCATAAAAATAGGTCGGGAAAGATTATTTTGTCCTTTCTAGGTGAGAACTAGAATTTTTCAAAATGATTTGTTTCTTTTTGTTAAAATTACTTTCTCTATGTATTATAAAGACCTGTGGAACTCTTCAAGCTTTCTCGTCTAACTTGTTGTGATTTATGTGATTTTATATTAGTAAGCTTCCTTATTTTTAATCTTGAGCAAGCCAGACTTCGAATCCCATTCGGGGGTTCGGTGTGGATAGTTCCACTGAAGAGACCTGATAGGTCGAAACATGTCTAGGAATAGTTCTTGCCGTATTCCAAGTCATTAATTAAAAATCTAAATGCAGAAGGATCGACACACTTATTCGCCTCAGTATGACTACTTGTCATGCTACTATAGAGTGTTTAATCTTCAATGAACCCGAATTTATGCATTCATGGCCCAACACAGACTCAGGTTGTCAACTATGCCTATAGTCACCCTTAATTTTTGAGCATAAAAATAGAAAGTAGCCGAAAGTTTGCTTCATGATTTATCAAAATTCAAAAGTTGATAATAGATTTTAAGCCTTAAAATACAAATTTCAGCTCTGAGAAAAGAAGTGCAAAATCAAGATCATCTTTGATGATTTCCTTTTAAATATGATGAACTGTTGAGAGAAGCTTAAGATTAACTAAATCCCATAATAGGAATCGTAAGCTGTATTTAAAAAGATATTGAATTAAATCCAAAGACTATGAGAAGTACTCACATTGCAAAGGAATCTGACTTTAGAGAAGAGCTTCAGAGAATAGACGTCGCTCCAGCCTTTTTCCATTGGGTATTCATAAGGCAGTAGTCGCCATTTCATCTCGTGGTTGGATGTGGTCTTGTCGTGGAATAGTCTATTGAATTCACCGTACCATACTAGATGGGTGCTGTGAAAAGAATATTTGCTCAACCAAGCTTCTATAACACAATAAGATTGATATTTCTATCTAGAGAAAAAGTTCCTCAATCTGGAACCGGTTGAGCTGTGATGGAAATAGAAACCTTAATATTGTAATCTTTATAGTTTTAGAAGACAAATTTTAGTTAAACATGTGATATGTTTCCTAATAAAACTCAATGATGAAAGAAAAGTTTTTTGGGATTTTAAGAAAAATTTATATTAGACTTGATTTGATTTTCGAGTCCTGTAGAGTATTGATTTAATGGATTCTGGGCTTGGAAGAAATTGACCAGTAAGAGTGTGGGGTAGCCTATATATATTTAGTGCGAGAACGAGGGTGATTTATCGACGGAGATCTGAGATGTGGAGGCTGCTTTTTTATTTTTAAACATTTTCAAAGACAACTGAAGAAGGGAATGAACAGATTTGGTTTAGAATTTGATTTTCATGAATCTAACTCTCTTCGGGTTCACATGAGGGCCAACAGAACCGAATCCACGCCCTATGAGATGTCAGATATTAGGACTGGGGGAACATTCCTCCCTGATATTCTCTAATAGTACAACACCTCAAATATTTTGAAAACAGAAAAGAAAATTATCAAACACTGTACATCTTTTAGTCACAATTATATTTTTGGCAAAGCTTGGAAGTGAAATAAACGAGACTTTAGAGCTACAACTGATTCTGGGAAAGTCTACATTGGACAACGTTTACTAAAAATAGAATATTTAAAATGGCGTTGATGCAACCAATATTGGTGACACAAGAATAATTTTATTTTATAAATGTTTACATGTGAAAGGGCTTATGAACTCTCGAATGTGATTATATGGCTCATTTAAACGTCTCTTATGATCTCAAAATTTGCTCAATGTATTATATTGTGAATGAGAACGTTATGAAATAAGATTTTCATTTTGAATTAGTAAGAAGTTAAACATCAAAGGGGTTTGCTGCAACAAATGAGACCCTCATACAAATTTAATTTTTCACTTTTTTTTTAATTTTAAGATATTAAATTGGGTGAAAAAATCAAACAAGCTTGAAATTCAAAGTATTTTGGCACACAATCAATGAACGGATATAAGAGATTCAAATTTTGTAGGATTATTAAAAGAAAGTATGATTTTGGTTTTTCTTGATAAAGGAAAAATTGAGTTGTACAAAAGTGTTATATTCAATCATTTTATTCTTTCAAAAGAAATTGAGAATATTTACCACCAGTTTTAATGATTAAATTCAACTTTTCTGATAACACCAAAAAGATGGTATAATATTTTTCTCATTTTAGATTTCGTAAAAGTTGATAATAAATTCCTTGTATAAATGATGTTACAGTAGAATTTCGATCAATATTAGATTAAGAATTGATCTATCCAACTAAATAATCACTTTTCTTCGAGCATATATGAACATTAGGTTGATGATAATTACACATTTAACTTTAAAATATTCCATTTCTTCAATGTTTTTTTTTTTAATTCTTTTCAATCAATCAAATCTTAGAAAACGCTCAAATGATGTCGTCACCCTGAAATAGTGAATAAAAAAGTATTTATATCCACTCTCTCAACCGTTCTCCACTTGTTATATAGCATTTTTTAATGAGGACAAGACTTGGAGATAAAGTGAAGAATCAATATTTATTTTCAAAAAAATTAAAGTATGAAATTATATATTTTGACCTCATCATTAGGTGAAATGATCCCAGTATAAGGGAAGGGATATTAATTAACCTTGAATGTTTCTCTTCTTTCAAAGCAATACAAATATTGGTAAAGGGAGAGAGAGATTGGAATAAGAACGCAGATTGAAAGAGGATCTTTTTAGGGCAAACCTTTATTTTACCCCCTCTCTCTCTCTAATCGAATACTATGTTCAATGTTTAATAAACATTGTTTATGAATTTCTTTCAGAGATTCATTAGAAAAACCCTCTCTTTTGGACACATAAAAATTGAATCATTTTTTATCTAAAGTGAAAATTATTTTTTTAATCCTTCAAACTAATCAAGCTATTGAAAACAGCTAAAAGAATAATAAGGATTCTTATTTACAAAAAGATTTCTTATGCGATTTTCAAGACTTAATACACAGAATAATCCGAAATGATTACCGCATTTTGCAGTCAATTTATTGTGCAAATATTTTGTGTGCCCTAAACCATCTAACAAAAGGAAAAGAACCAATTAAAACGTTCCCTGCAGTACCGTTGAAAAGTATTATATAATGGCATGTATAAGAGTAATGAGTACGCTCAAAATATACTCGTCAACGATTGTTAATTTCAAGAATTAAAACAGCCAATGAGAATCTTTAAAAAAAAATTTATATCAAACCCTTTATGTAATGAAAAATTTGAAATTAATCACCGAACCTTTTGTGTAAAAGACCTGTATGTCAAAAAGATTAATAAGGAACAAATAAACAAACCAAGAGATTTCAAACGACCTTAATTCTGGAGGGATGGTGTAGTGGATTGTTCCCCAAGTCCAATAAATATGACATCTCATATGGCGTGGGTTCGATTCCGGTCTCCTCCCTCCTTGAAACAAATCTACTATGTAAATAGTTTCTAAAACTTCCTCCCCCATTATAAGCCCTCATGTGAACCCGAAGAGAGTTAGACTCGGCTATGAAACTCAATTCTAAGAAGAAAAAAAAATTATGGAAATACCAGTCCATATATTTTGGAGTCCAAGCAATAAATAATCGAAGAAGGCTATTATTAGTGATTATTTTTGCAAGTCAATGTCTTGTACTAATTATCTTTAATTTTAATTAAATTTTGAAACCTAGAATTTTAGACTAAAAAAGGGTATTTTATTTAGAAAATTGGTATTTTCATACAATTGAGACAAAAAATAATAATCTTCTAAATTCTAAAATAAAAACACTTGATAAGTTATTGTTAACAAGACTCTTTGTCGGAAATAATAGTTACATGCAAGATAAAAAGGAAAGTAAAAATTAATTCTCTAGATTATACGAATACTAGATAGAGCTTGAAAATTTTCCAAGATAATAAATAATAGAGAATTGTTGAATGAACTAGACTTAATTGTCTTACTTCTAGCCATGTATAGAATCGGAAGTCTTTCAAATCTCATTGCTTTAGAATGTGTAGAATAGGGAATCGTGGTTCATGGTTAGGGCAATTAAACACATATCCTACCCTACTCACTAGATAGTAGTAGGTCAGGAAGGGTAGTGATTTATTTTTTAAGGGAATTAGTCTATTAACCCTTTCATTACCATGATAATACGGCGAAGTATATTAGATATAAAATACGAGTGGATATTCTTTGAGTTTTTGGATCGGACTGTATAGTCCGATCGGTAGTAAGGAGTATAAAAAATAATTCAACTACTTACAAGTAAACGTAGATAAAAATTAGGGATTAGTGCTTTATTGATACATTTTTTATGATAATTGTAGAAAAAATTATTCTCTGAACTTGTACAGAAGAACAGTTTACATTTTAAGCAATGATCAGATACTTTTCTTTTGCACAAATTACAGCATCTTCTGTCTTTGTTGTCTTTTACTCTTGCAGGATAATGGAATTCGGCATTTACGGCGTCGGTTGATAAGTCGAGAATAGAGTCCGCTTCTACTCGTCTGACTTTTCTAGTCGTCTTCTCCTCTTCTAAAAAGTCTGAGACAGAGAAGGATATTTTTTTGCTTTGAAAACTAGAGGCATCTTCTAGCAGCAATTTAGACAATGTTAATTGAAATCCCAATAGGTCTAGGGGCTTAGATTCAGCTATCTCTCTCTTATACAGTATCCATGCGTTTATAACGGAAGAGTTGAGAATCCAATTGAAAATTGCTTTGAAACAGGATCAGCAGAAGCAAAAGTCGAAAGAAGAGTAACAGCTCGATTGTCAAACCAGCGTATAATGAATACTTTTTCTTTCTATGAATACAGAAGATCATAGCTGCCACGTCCTTCAGACTTGAGCACTTTTTCATCTTTAAGTACGTTCTTAAATTTTCCTAGTCTATTTGAACGAACGGTTCCAATGGAATAAATTCCTCTGGAAGGTTGAGTGAAATCATAATCATCAGACTCTAACGAAGGAATCCAGATGATGCAACCTCATCTCATTCTAACCATTCACTATGCGGCCCATGGTTCTTTTACATGGAATTTTTANCAGTGCTAATACACAAAACAGCTTTTGAGTCTTATAAGGGTCGTTAAA
>JJOG01004199.1:0-17977 GCA_000715275.1 Gyrodactylus salaris
TTCTACATTTTTTATTTTTTCCCTAAAAAATAGTTTCCATTATTCTTTTTACCATTTTCCAACGATTTGGCGATTTTTCGATTCCCTTCCTCCAAAATTCTTCTTGTTTCCGCTCAAAATAGGTTGTTACCCAAGTTTCGAGTTCAGATCTTTAGTTGAAAATTTTGTCCCCAAGATAGTTCTGGAGGTCCTGAAAAAGATAAAAATCTGAAGGAGCGATGTCAGGAGAATATGGAGGAAGGTCTAAAACATCCCAACCGAGATCTGAAATCTTCAATCGCGTCTTCAAAGAAACGTGGGGTCTTGCGTTGTCTTGGTGGAAAAGAACTCCTCGTCTATTGGCTAAAGGGGGTCGAAGCTCGTGAATTTTCTGGTTAACTTTTTCTAGCTGACCACAATAAACATCTGAGTTTATTGTTAAACCCTTTTGAAGAAGTTCATATTAAATTATCCCCTTCATATCCCACCAGACACACAAGAGGACATTTTTTGATATGGGGACACTTTAGGGCACTGCATAGGGTCATCTTCAGACTTTTTCCAAGATTTTTTCTCCTGAGGTTCTTCATGTATATAATATATATAATAGAAAAGATTGAAGCAAAAGAGTCTTTGCAAGATTCTTTTTCTTGCGCTTGAAAAAGTTCAAATTCAACCACGCCTGTTGTAAACATTAAGAGATCATATTTATAAAGAGAAAGAACCAATTGTATGTTTCAAAGAGGAATCTGCAAATACCGGTATTTCTGCCTATCAGGCGTCATCAGTACAGCTATCCCCATCTCCCAACAACTTGGGAAACGTTTGGGTACAGTAGATTAACCACTATAAACCAACTCTTTGAAATTTTCCAATTGGCCCTCACTCATCATTCATCGAAATTTTAGTCGATAATATTTTGGATCTTATTCCTGCACACTTACTAATAATGGTCGGGACACACACTATGGAATCATAGAGATCTTGTACCTGAGGGATTATGCTTCTAATATTGACTAGGAAGCTTAGATTGTCGATGCTTGAACGTCAAAAAAAAGATTTTTATCAAGCTAAGTTCTTAGGCTTCTCAAGAAAAGATAATTTAGTGGAGTAGGAAAAAAACCTTGATACAACTCAAAAACCTGGGCACTAACTATTTTATTCGCTCAAACACACACAGTCATTACACACAGTGCGTTGGATCTCTCTTATTCCTTCCCCTTTGCTCAAAAAGATATCTTCTCTCATAAATTTTCTTCCTTTTGGAATCGTATATAAACAAGAAAATAGTTGCCTGATCAGATCAAATGAAAACACAGATAACATCATAGACCCCATGAGTATAATGGATACATTCTCATCTCTCTTTCTGTGTGTGGAGGAGATTACGAAATAAACAATTCTCAATGAAATAGATGTATTCGAGGATACATCTTCCAAAAGATGTTTTTGGAACACACATTTTGTCTGTGTGTATTGCTCAGGAAATTTCTTTATTTTCACTACTCTATAGACTGAAATACAAAGAGTATATTTTTTTCTCTACCTATCAAAAACTCCATCAATAAAAAGCTTTAAAATAAATTGTTCAATCATTAAAAGGGAGAAATAGAAAAATCCCACAGTTACCCCACTGATATGTTATATCGAACTGTTTGGATTAAATGAGATTTCTAGTGGATTACTTATTTTTTATTTATTCTCAAATTAAAACAAGGCTTGATCAATAACAAAAGAACTCTCAACAAGGATTTATTACTCACTTGATATGGTATTATTCGAAGGGGAAGAACACTTTTCAAAATACACCACCGACCCGAATAGAGATGATAAACTATAATTTATCAGCCTCCCAAAACTATTATGAGTGATGTATACGAGAATAGAAGTCACTCTTCATCCTCGAAAACAGCGGTCAGCGGAGGAAGTAGCAACAAAGAAGACTTTGATGAAATCTGCGACCATGTCACTGAGCCGTTTCATCGAATGTCGAGCCAACGCCGCCGGCGTCTCTGGACATTGGCCGCGAGGGCTAGCGTCAAGAGGGGTTATAACAACCTTGAATTCAACCATGACCCGATATCGTCCTGTCACAATGAATCCATTGGCCAATACCATCCTTTCCATAGTCAAAATGACGACTCTATGAGAGTGTACTTGAACCGTTATGCGAGTCTCTCTGTGGAGAAGCCAAGCACTTCCAACACTACGATCGTTGTATCGACAGAGGGACAGCAGAAGTTTCGCAAATCTCCCGAAATATTTGAGAAGATGCAAAGCTCCTCACTCCTCGGAGTCAATACTAAGGATTATGTTAAGCGCGGTCGAAAGTCAATGAAGAACCAACGGTCTAGTACAGAGACATCTGGACTGGGCTCGAGTTTAGATTGGGCCTCAACAGAGACCTTGAACACCTACTCCCGATCCCTTCATCAACGTCACGTATACAGGAATCGTCTGAACTTTAAGAGACGAGAACCCCTATCGGATGCATTAACACCGGGCCAATCGCCGACGTCTTTCTACGGCGGCAGTCATGAGAGTCCAAACTTGGATCAGAACAACTATATAAATGAACACGATTATTGCGTGCACTCCCCGGGAAGCGGCCTGGATATCAACAGCACTTTACAGCAGAGGAATAACTTTATAAATACTAGGAATAGAATCTTCGAAGATGAACTCAGCCCTGATAGGAACCAACCAGAAGTTGTAAATCTGCAGGACAGATTCTACACTTCTTCATCCGCATATCATTCAAACCAACATCCTCAGATTGTGAAGCAGACGTTTATTAGGAACAAATCTAGTGTATCACGGCCCCTGATTCTGGGCCAGCCCTCATTTCAGACTCCGTACAGTTCGGCTTTTGATAACCACCGACTCTATGAGAAAATCATTAGGCCACAATTGACCGGTAGCTTCGACCAGAGAGCTTCCAATCAATCCTCTAATTATCAAGCCCAACATCCTAGTGAGTTATTTATGGCTGAATGAATGTTTTTGCAGAGAATTGCTCCCCAAATCCCAACAATTCTCATATGGCGTAGGTTCAATACTGCTAGCCTCCCACCCTCCGGATGAGTTTACATGATAAACCATTTCTCAGCCTCCTCATTGTTGTGTGCAATTGGCTTTGCAACGCGATAGGCTCAATGAAAATTTATAGTCGGTTTTTGTGAAAATAATAATGTAGCCCGCAGTGAAACTTTCCACAATGCCTCAAAGGATTTCTTCCGACAAACAAGAGATTCAGGCAGAATAATACAGAGATTGACACTCTTATTGTTTAGACTATAGAACTATTCTATTCTTAAAATTCCAATAATTCAATTTCATTTAAACTTTCAATGAGGCTTCAAAAAGATTGTTACTATTTTTAGATTTTGAGAGTCTTCAAAAAAATGCAAAAAGTCTCACTGAAAAGTATGACTTTCAATCATTTCAAATAGACGGCAAATTTTAATCTTGAAGATTTACGGAGGGGTAATATTTTATATTCTATAGAAAATGGTAGATATCTTCAAATACCCGGCCGAGCAGAGATATCTTACAATGAACGTGCCTCAGAACCCCACCTGAATACTTTCTGTGGAGATTATATCATAGCCCAAAAGCATTCCGACACCAATTCCATCTATTGGCCGCCCTTGTCTCGTAGAGCAGCCAGTCTTGAGAAGCCTCATCCTCGCTTTCAACAGGAAACGTATCATGAAGTGAGCTCACATAAAATAGACTTTTTACAAAATTAACTGTTTTCTTCTCAAAATCATTGAGAAATATGGGAAGAAATGAGGAATACTTTTCCTTTCTGTCCCCTCTATTGATTGAAAGTATGTGGAAATGAATTTTGCTGAATTTTTTTGAGAACTTGAAAATTTTGATTTTCCCTATCAAATCTATTTAATAATTCATGAATTGATATTTCGTACTCCCTTTTCATAAAGATGACATCTTTCTAAGAAGATTGTGGAGAAAACACAAATTCTACATAAGCTTTAAGACTCAACAGCAATTTTAAAGACAATATCCAGGAAGCGCTGTTTTTCGAGTGCACTGTCTTCACGTCTTTGCATGCCAAAAATATACTCTCTTTTAAATTACTCATGACTCTTCAAAGTAAAATACAGTGCAAATTGATGAAGTAAATATTCATGATATAAGTTTTTGAATCAGTTTTATCCAAGATTGATCAATATTTGTTTTGGGTTTAAATGCTTTTAAATTATTTTACTAAATTTTCTCCACAGGACCAACAACATTATCCGTCGTTCAATTCTCCAGTTATGATCGAAAGGGGAAACATTAATTCCAACTTGAGCTCAATGGAAGATACATCGTTACATTTGTATCCGAAAATATTTAATAAAAATCACAGGTTCAGTCACTCTGATGTAATGAGACCTTGTACAAGTTTTCGTAGTCGAAAGCACCAAATGCCAAATCGTTTTGCTGTCTCCTACGACGAAGATCCTAAATATCATAAGCAAACAGTAAGCTTAATAATTGATCCATTTCGAGTTCATTTAATTATTGACAATTAGGAACGACCAAGACTCTGCCAAAGTGCTGGTTATGTACATTTTAAACAAGGCTCAAAGTATCAGACAACTCCTCAAATGTCTACAAATCAGATATCTTCGAAGAATCGTATAACTTTTGATTCGAAAATTGAGGAAAAGTTCAGTGACAGCAAATTGCCAGAAATTGAAATCCTTCCAAACGATGAAATAGTAATTTCTTATCATTCTTCCTATTGGCATTTGTTTAAATTTGACTACCTGATACAGAACTCTGCTGGGACAAAAGTTTTGCTTATAATTTCAATTAATCAATTTTATTTTAGCAACCTGAAAGAGTCAGAAAGTCAGATCCAGCTATTAAGAAGAAAGTTTCGATCATATCGAATGATATCAACCATTATCCAGAAGCTCAACTATGTAAGTTGAGTTATTGCTTAGAAAGTCTATTCATAATGCTTGATGTATTGAAGTGTAAAATAAATAGAAGGGCTCAAGATTTAACAACGATACACACATCTCCGACTCATAGCTTTTGTTATAAGAACGCTTCTTTGCACCCCTTTATTTGTCGACTGTCTTGAGACAATGAACTCATCTACAACAATGAAGCCATTTAAGTTTAAAGAGTAAAAGATATGACAGCTATCGTGAATTGATCTAAGCCCTTGCAACAAGATATAATTGAACGATAATTTTCTAGCAAAATATGACCTCAACTCAAACTTGGAAGACCTTGAGAGTGCATCCAAAACTTGCAATTACGCCATAGTACCACAACAAGCAGCAGACGTTGGGATATCCATAAAAATGAATTCAGTTGATTTGCATAAATTGGCAGAGTACTGGGACCATGCCATATTCACAAGGACCCGACTGTGGGCAGTGTTCTTTGCCAGTTTCTCCTCAATATTACTGATTTATATAATATTCTCAAAGTATTGGATAGTTTCTCAGAATTGTAAGTTACACATGGCCTCTCTGACTGAGAAGTGAAATTATGTGTTCCTTTCGTAGATGAAATCTATATCAGCCTTTGGTATGACTGCAGTAAGACGATTAATAAAACATGTCAAATGACAATTCCATTCTTCACGCAAAATGGCAGTGAGTGATAGTCTCTAATAGAAATAATCTCGTAAATAAATGACTGAGGTTGTATCTTGTGAGCAAAAGATAAAAAATATTCAATTCTAGTGATAAGCATCAGAGATCACAGAGTAATATTTAATAAATATTATTTATTCTTATAAAAACTGTTGGACTTGAACAAATCACAGCTTGCAATCCATGTTAAATACAGCTTTATTCGAAGCTAATTTGAATCATCAAAATTCATAGAACAGATGAATTGGGTATTTTACAAAATTAATTTCTAAAATTTGATTTTGAATGAAAAATATCGAAATACGTCAAAATTATATTAGATGGTTCTTAAGCGAAAAACAGCTATAGTTAAATTAAAAAATGAGTACTTGGAGTCATTGTAGATTATTAGAACCATTGTTTGCCTTGAGAATATTATGTCGTTGGTATGCTTTCTGCTGAAAGCTTTGACCTCATCTCCTCAGTGTAAATGTATTTATCTGAGTAGCTGAATAACTGAATTAATTCTGATTGATAGTCTTATCTTGATTCATGTATGACCAAGCAACGTTGCTCCGTACAGTTGAATTAATCTACTTAATTGTAGAGCACTAAATAACTAACAGCAGAAAGAAAAGTTGAGGCCTCTATAATCTATACATTCTCAATATTACCCTCTGAAACACTTAGGGGAAGAGGGACTTTTAATACTAGAGTAGAATGATATTGTTAATCTCAAAATCTATAGTTGAATTTCTTACAATGAAGATAATTATTTTATTATACAAAGTGCTCGTTTAAAAAAAAGAAATAAACAATCAATATTGAGCTACAGAGAAAGGGAAGAGAATAAAAGTACAAGTCTAAGAGTAGCCTCGAGAGAAGGGGAAAGAAATATTGTTCAGCTGGTTGAATTATGTGAAGAGATGTACAGGCCAAGGAAATGAATACATCCCTCTCACACGCTCACTGCTTGATTATCATAACAAATTATGTAGTTGTTAGTGAGTGTATGTATGAGCATAGACATAATCACATTCGAAAGGACTCTTATATATGCGAATGTTATATACTCAATGAATATATATACCATCTTCTATGCTCACCCTTTCATTCTACTACTCAGGAGACAGGTTAACAAAAAATGAAGAATTGAAGATCGTTGGATAGACATTCACTAAGATCTATTACTTTCAATGAGAAGTAAAAATTAATAAAAACAGTTCTCTAAAATACACACACAAACAGTACATTTTCATTTTACCCTTTTATTTTGTACTTTAAGCAGGAAATATAGAGTGAATAGATTGCAACAAATCAATAAAAATGATTCCTCTATATGCTTGGTATCAAAGGGAGATTTTAATATTGACTCAAATTGATCTGAGTTTCTGCCTCATGTCTGGAGAAACTTTTTATGCAAAAATAGAGTAGTTGTGTTGATAAGTTGCTTCAATAACGTGAGAGTAAACTGCTTTGGAAATCAAGTAAAGTGTTTGATAGTTGACCGGGTTTCATTGATTTCTTAAAAACTTATAATTCAACCTTTATAATTGGTTGGTTGAAAAAAACAATTATTAATAATTATGTCAGGCTTACGAATATTCTTACAATTAGATTAGATTATTAAATTAACAATAGTTGAAAAATATTCGCCCTTTATTTTTTTCAAATCTTTCTCAAAAGTGATCAAGGTTGGGAAGGAAATGCTTTGATCGGAAAACTGCACACCATAAGGGATTTTAAATAAATTATTTCTCTCAGGTTGGAAGGCTGGCACAACAAGCATAATCATCGTGGTCTTCTTCTGTACAGCTCTTGGGATAACTCTTTCAATAACTGGACATTTTGTCTCTTCACTGCCAAAGCAACTATACTACTTTCACAGCGGAGGAGAGATTTTCTTCATGTCAGGTGAGTTTAAGTCTTATTATAGAAAAGATAAAAAATAACGAATCTTCCCACATTAAGGCATGTTGATTGGCCTAGCACAAGTGATATTCTACTCAAGCAAGCCAACAAAGATAGAAAAGTCATTACCAAGACTGGACTTTGGACCGGGATTTTATCTCTGTTATCCAATTATACTGCTCTATCTGTTGGCGAGCATATTGCTATTATTAGACGAAATCATACATGAACTCACCAAGCTGGCCACTAAGCGTCCGTCCTTACAGAGAATAATCGGCTGTTTATTCGGATGTGTTTCAGTCATCCATCGAAGTCGAAAGTCCCTCTGCAGTCGACTCAAAAATAGATCAAGGAAGCCCCCTTTTTGAGTATCATTCTTCAAAGATTTAAACAAGATTTGTATTCAAGAGACACTCTATACACTGTGTGTCGAGATAGAGGCTAAAAAAGATTTTAAATGATATTTATATTTAATTAATCCTAGGCATGTTTTTTCCTGTTTCCATCTCATTGAAAGCATTTTAGAAATTGATAATGTAAAAAGATAATTATTTGAATTTAAATATATAATCTTATTCAACTTTGAGATGAAGAAGATTTATAAAGATTTTTCATTTCTTCATTCAACCTAGAAAGACGCAGAACACTCCATTTAGGAATCTTTGGTGTACACATATGAGGTCCATTGGAATACTCAAAAACTTTGAATTTAAGAAATGAAAAGAAACTCAAGTCAATAGTCATGATTAGAACTTGTAAATCTATTTCTTTTATATTCCAGGTCATAAGCACAAGATTGATCAGAGCATAAGTTTTTCAATAATTTAAATTAGGGGACTTCTAGAAAAATAAATCAGAGTTCAAATCGTGTTCAACTAGAAATCAAAGATATGTACAGAGTGTGTAAAGGGTTTGTAGATGGATTGTACTCATGATTTCTTCTTAATACGAGAGAAGAGACTTGATCTCTCACTGCGACCTGATTTCTCTTTTTTCTCCGACGTCGCTTTCTTCTTCTTCTTCGGTTTATCCCCAAAGAGGGAGGAGTTGAATCTTGGCAGGGACATTGTCTTGACCTTTTGTTGGTTGGGCGTCAACTCGTGCTTTGGGGGCAGAGTTGTAAATTCATCATTGTCCCCATCATTGCTGCGGGAGGACTTGAGGCTAGCAGAACCGTCCAGGGTTGTATCACTCTGGGCCAGGGACTCACAGGACAGATTTATACTGCTGTCCTTCTCTTCTTCTCGACTTTGGACGTTCGCTGTGAAAGGCAAGATACTCTCAAATCAAGATCATAACGCCTTAATATCATAATAACTATTAAACCTCTATTTGTAATACACTAAATGCCGCGAAGCTTATACAACAAGTAAAAACTTATTCACCATAAGATCAATCAAAAATGTACATTAAGTGTTTTCGAGCTACTTGTAAGTAACCTCGTGGGCAGTTGATTTTCAAATGTAAGGAAATACTAACACAACTCCGTACCCTTCTGGGACGAAGTTCCCCGAATTACCACCAGACGCGTTTCGTCCTCTTGGGACTCATCAGTATACCGCAGGCGCCGAGACTCGAACCAGGTTCATTCGTTCTAGAGACATGGGTCTGTTGCTCACAATGGAATATGCTAACACATTTGATAACTCTCCTGTTCCTCGATTGAAAACCGATTACCCACCGAGATGGGGATAACGTTCTGGCAAGCCCACCCATGGCTCCAGAACGAATGAACCTGGTTCGAGTCTCGGCGCCTGCGGTATACTTCGTTCCAGAAGGGTACGGAGTTGTGTGAAATTGTGTTGAATATTCTTCAATGGCATGCAATGCATAGTTTCCAAATAATCTCCTGATAAGCAAAATACAATATTTGAGTACAGTTGAAAGTACGAACAAAAGATGGAAATCAACAGTAATTAATGAACATTAATAAGCAATGAAAAAGTAACGGAGATGAAAAAGAAAACTAAATAAATTATTCGCATTTTCCTCGTCATTGAATATGAGGGGAAAATAGAAGAGGGAAATAACGTACTGTCTAAATTGTCAAGAAGGGAGAGAAAATTATGAGGAGACAGAGTAAGAAAAAGATACAATAAAAACACAACTGGATCCCGATCAGCCCGAGATCAAATAGTTGTCGATATGAAATATTCGCACAGACCATTCACAAACCCGAAAAGACTAAAATCGTGATCACATTAGCTTATGAAGATCTTTTCACATAAACAATGAGATTTTTACTTTTCCTTGATGTGTGTGTTTTTAAACTTTATTTTAGGAATAAAGCAATCTTATCAGCTATTGCTCTATGGGAAAATCCTTTTATAAGCTATTATGATCACGTTTAGACGTTTATTCAATTTATTGGTCCCAAATATTTACACAGAACATTTCCAACCGAGGGTAGTGAGTCTGTCAAAGTTGATCAGTGCTCTGGTCACTAGTATTGAGGATGGGCCAAACTCTCGATATTGTTAGATTAATCTCGAAACCTCGAGGGTACGATTACTCGGGTAATCAACATCTATCAATAGAGTTTCTAGTCAAGGTTTTCTTACTCGGAATTATTGTTGTGGATAAGGAGTCGTTTTCAATCTCCTCTACTGGCGGGGGATTACATAGGGCCTGGTCTTCATCCGGGAGTTGTTCCCAAATTTCCGACATCTTCTTAATGATGACACGGCGTCTACGCTTGTATTTCGCTTGCACTTCCCTTCGTGCCAATAGCTCCTTTTCGTAAAGAATCTTGAGGAAGTTCTTCAACTCACTCACGCCAAAGTCGTTCCACTGAGAAAATGGAAATGATTTACAAAGGAGTTTCATTCATAAAATCTTTTCTCATAGCGATTTAACGATCATATAAATAAAATATGATTACAATGTGGATACTTGTTAGTAGGATTGTTTTTCACAATTCTAAATAATCACACTCGTGAATGGAGAATCTAGTGCTCACTTGAATATCTTCAGTGTCATTTTCTTGCAACACAAATCTTTTATGCGTCAAGAGAGTATTCATCTTCTCAGGGTCATTGTCGCAACTCTGGGTCCATCTCAACACCAGACTGAGTGGGCATTCATCGTAAAAGAGCTTTCTGACGACAACTTGAGAATAAAAATAAAAACTTTAATTCATCTAATACGCCTAATTAATGGCTTATTTCTAGCATAGTTTTGATATACACACTTTTGTGTACAAAGCCCTACATTAATGTATTAATAAAACGGTTGTCCAGAGATAAAAGTAATTAATGTTAGGTTATGTGTTGTGTAGTTCAAGTAGGACACATGAGACAAGTATTTTGTAGTGGTATGGCACAAGCGAAGGCTTGCAATCTGTACTGATTCGAAGATAATTTCAAATATCGAAACCTGTAGAGGGGGACTAAGGAGGACATATACACTCTCAAGTGGAAACCTTGTTAATGTGTACACTCTCGAGCTTGCTGTGTGCATATTTCTTGCATCAAGTGTCATGAATTGTCACTTGGCTTGCAATACGTACCGAATGCAGATGTATTCAAAGTTAATTTGAATGGAGAAACAACGATAGAAGTGACAATTCATGACACTTGATGCAAGAAATATGCACAAAGCACTTGAGACTCAAAACTCTGCCCTTTTGTCAATTAGTCCCTTCAAAAGCTGGTTTTGACCTGTGTACATTTTCAAAGAAATATAAGCAGAAATTGTTCTTCTAGAGACTTAATAATTATTATGAATATGGTAAGAATAAGAACAAAAGCCCAAGTCTAGACATGAATGTTTCATGTTTGCTATAATGACAAGAGAAATAGTTACCTCCAGTCTCTCCTTGGATTGTATGTTCGTACAGAGCAAATCGATGTGGATTCTCCTTGATGAGAAACCTCTGGAGGAGTCTCTGGACAACCTGCGTTGTTGTGGTTGGCCTAATAATAATTATTAAAATTTAAAATATGAAAGCTGGTACATGAGATGGGTCTTGTTGATTTGCTCAAACGATTAATACTGTTTGTGTTGTAGAAAGTAGTCTTGACGATTTCAATTTAGACTTTACTTAGAAATGGCTTTCATTTGTAGCACTACGTAGCAAAAGAAATCCTTCCTAACGGCTAGAAAATGATTCAATTCAGAAGTTTACGATTTGTGGAAACAATTAGGTATGATACTTGCTTTTAACTAATGCAAATCCTTTGATTTCAAACCTATTTTTTGTATATGATAGCAATAATTGTTGGACCCAATTCTTTCATAAAACCAGGCAAAAGAGATTATGTACAGGGGGCCAAGTGCCTTTAACGGATATCTAGAGGAGAGTGGAATTTTTATAAGCCAACAGATTTCTCAAAAAGTTTTAAAGACTAAATTAGATGATATTTTAAAGAGATAAATCATCTTTTGATATATCGTATGCTTGATCCTAAGCTTGTCACTTTTACATTCCTAATTTACTGAGTCTTCAAAAGAAAAGAAAGTGTTGAATGTTATGATTTATGAATGAGGGTTTGTATAATAATGAATTCTGAGAGGATTTCAAAATCAATGCACACTTAACATGAAACAAATCGATATTGGAACGTGAAAGATATCAATTCGAGAGAAAAGTTCAAGTTTTTCATTCTTCGATCAAATGCTTGACGTATATCGAAGAAATAAACAATGTCAAGATTCTATTGTTGAAAGTAGGCTGAACAAATCTAACCTATGAAACTAATCAAGATGTCTCAAATAACTCACAGTCCAATATGCACGAGGAGAGTGGATCCACGTGGAAGCTTGAAGCTGGTCGTTTTCTTGGCATTTTGCGGTTGATCGTTAAAGTTTTTCAATTGATCAAAGTTATCATGAATGATGCCCTCAGCGTTGTAGGAGACCATTTTGATTGGTTGCAATAGATTTATAAAGACCCTTATTGAACCGGATATGAGGTCGAAAACGCTATCCAAATGTGGATTGCGTGTCTTGGGAGAGTAAATCAAATGAATTTTCTGATTCTTCTACCGATTTTTCTTCTCGAAAATATCTTTGCACGCATTTAGATGACACAATGAAAATGTGTGCTCCCTACTAAAATTCGGGGGTAGATTAATCATTATAATCTGGAATTATAATTAATCAGATTTCTAGATTTCGAAATAAAATTCAGTTCTAATAATAATGTCTAGAAATGTTTAAAACTCACAAATTGAATAGATAATCCGAATTGGTTCTGATTAAACATTTTGATGAGTTGGTCTATTTCCTCTTTAGACCAAATCTTATCCCAGCTCATGCCATTTCTGAGACCGAGAAGGAGGGGTACACGTTCGTCAGTTGGCTTTATCTCTGGATTCACTGGGCCATGGTCAACAATGTGAGTTGTATGCTGCATCAAGGTGCCAAATATGATATCCTTATCCTGGAAATCTTGCGATGTCTTCCTCTTTTCACTGACAAAAGCTGACTCATCCTCAATGACCTTTAAGGAGGTCACTTGGATATTACGCTTCTTAATGAGATCTCTATCTAGGCTGCTGAAATCGTAGTCGTTAACTTTGTCAATTAACCTCTTCTCCACTTCGTTGGCCTTTGGAGATGGACTGGAGAAGGACATTTCATCGAACGTGATTCCCAAATCATCAACTGACTTTTCGTCTTCAATCTCAAGGAATTCATCGTCAATGAAGTTGTCTTGGTCGCAAATTGTGAAATAATAACTTTCATTCTCATCATTGGGAAGGTGTAAGGTATCTTGTGAATTTATTTCTACCTCTTTGGGCGAAGAAGTTGACTTTGATATATCACAAGAGTAATTAGATGTTAGGAAGCATAAACTATGACCGATGGACTTGCATTCTAGGGAATAAAACTTTGGAAAGAAACTCACTAGCACATTTGTAGACAATTTGTTTCTTATTTGAAGAGGTGAACTTGGTGAGACAAATAGCACACGATTCATTCTCTTTAGGAAGAAATGAACAGAATTCGTGATTGAGAAGAAAATCCGAAGCATTGAGGGTTTTAAAGTCAACAACTGGATTTGACTCAATTTCAAGATAGCTTGAAAGGTTTTTGTGTCTGTGTAAGGTTTTGAGTTGAACATCAGATGTGGGATAATTTAAGGGATTATCTGAATCTGATCTTGGTCCACCGACAAACGTTTTACGAATTAAATTCAACATAATCGATTTCGTTTCATTTTGCCTATTTGAATTGTATACAGAATAAAATACTTTTGATTTGATCGATAACCATTTTGTACAATTTTCGTAGCGCGAGTTTCAAAGGATGTACAAATCAAGGATCGTCTCATCTATTCTTACCCAAAGGTTACCCACCCGTAACATTGCCACATCACTAAGAGTAACTTTTAACATTTAATATTTAGCAATGTCAAAAAGTTGCAATTCTCGGTGCAAGTGGTGGGATTGGACAACCAATGTCCCTCTTGATGAAACAATCTCCTCTCGTTACCCATTTGGCCCTTTTCGACATTGCTCATGTTAAGGGAGTTGCAGCTGATTTGAGTCATATTGAGACAAAGGCAAAGGTTACCGCTCATGACGACCCTAATAATCTTGAAGAGTGCCTCACCAAAGCTGACATTGTCCTAATCCCCGCCGGTGTCCCTAGAAAGCCAGGTATGACCCGTGACGATTTGTTCAACACCAATGCATCGATTGTCGCTAACTTGACCAAAGCCATAGCTCAATATTGCCCAAAAGCCATGATTTGCATCATCACAAATCCAGTGAACAGTAATGTTCCAATTGCCGCTGAAATTATGAAGAAGATGAATGTTTATGACCCTAGAAGACTCTTTGGAATTACTACCCTGGATATTGTACGATCAAATACTTTTATCGCTGAGGGCAAAGTAAGTTACAATTTCATTCTTTTTAATAAAATGCCATTAAAGTCCATTCGAGACAAGATAAATAATGAAAAAAAAATCAATTTCTAAATGGGCCTAGTAATTGAAATTAAATATGTGCTACTTGCGAGTAGTAACAATCATATTTTACTATTGCATTTTCATCATTTGAGATAAGTATTGACAATTCTCAAGATCGCTTAAAGTTTATTGATTCATCACTTGACTTGAGAATATATGATTTAAGAACCTTCTCGTTGTTAACAAGTATGTATTTATTTCTAAATATCAAGTATACCGACTTCATAAAATATATTTTTTTTATAATTAGAAAACAAAACGATGATTCAATATACATCATCAATAAAGATAATAAATCTCTAATTAGCAAAAGGAAATCATTTAATAATGTTAACAAGTTTCTAGAATGTTATCCCTTTTATCGGATTACGCAAGCCCTTTCTGAAAAGTAACCTGTAATCAATCATCTATTTAAATTTGAAGTTTTCCCAAGCTGAACTGGCAAGCTCTAATGGTATTAAAAAATAAATTCTTCATATCTATTCTCAAACTCGAATTTCATTTTTGGTGATTTTCAAGGAATTGGAAAAAATTGACTGATTTTCTGCAGGAAATCATTAATTTAATTAAAAGAAAGCTTGTGTTTTAATGAAGAAATCTCTCGTTTAGGACTTGGATATTCGCAAGGTCAACTGTCCAGTTGTCGGTGGGCATTCGGGAGTAACCATACTGCCACTAATTTCGCAATGCACTCCAGCAGTGTCATTCCCACAGAAGGAGAGACAGGCTCTCACTGAGAGAATTCAAAATGCTGGCACTGAGGTCGTTGAAGCCAAGGCCGGGAGCGGCTCAGCCACTTTATCCATGGCGTACGCTGGCGCCCGTTTCGCCACTTCTCTTCTCGAGGCAATGAATGGTCGCAAGGATGTCATTGAGTGTGCTTATGTTGAATCAGATGTCTCTGACTGCGAATTCTTTTCCACTCCCATCCTCTTGGGTGTAAGTCCAACTCTAGGAATCGAAAATGTCCTTATTAATCCTCTTCCCTTTAGGCTCACGGCATCGAGAGAAATATGGGAATTGGTAAAACTAACGAATTCGAAATAGAGCTCATGAAGAAGGTCATCCCTGAACTGAAAGCTAACATTGAGAAGGGCAAGACATTTGCTGCGTCATGGTCTGGTTAATATCTCTGATCGTCAATGAGAAGAAACCTTTTTTTTCGTGACCAAATATTCTTTCACATCTAGAAAATTAATGTACAAATCTTATTCTTCGTATATTAATTAGCCATCTATGTAAGATGTAGTAAATAAAATTATTTATTCTCAAACCCCCCTCCTTGAAAAATAAGACTGGACTCTCCAACTATGGGATTGCCACTAGATAATTTCATCTCTTTCTACTCCTACATTTTCAGTGACACTTGAAGGAAACGCAACTGTGATAGAAAATTGTTGTTATATTTTACCATAATTAGGTCGTTTTCCTCGGGACAAGCATTTTTCTAGTTGAATCAAAGTTAAATTAAAAATCAGATTTTCCTACACACGATCATGAATGAGGTCGCCTTTTGACATTTTTATGCAACATATCTCTATTATGCTTTCCAAAACTGTCAAATAGATGTGACGTCGAGGAATCTTGCCCAAATTCCAAGCTGTGTCTCTCAAAATGATGTGGCTCATCTCTCACTCCCCCTGTGAACCCGAAAAGAGTTGGACTCGGCTATGAAACTCAAATTCTAAGAAAAAATATTTGTCTAGCCTCTCCTAAGGATGTTAGGAGATGGAAAACTGAAATATATTTTTCTGAGACTTGTAATTTTCCCATGGTGATTGAAATAAAACAATTCTTCATCAGTGGAACTATAATAAGGTACACATTTCGGCTAAATAAGAAATATTCTTCATGTGAAAGTTTACTCAAAACAACACAGAATTTTTTTTTATTTTTCCTAGAAAAAGAAATTCATAGAATTTGTACAGGATAAGGTATTTATATTAAATAGAGGGAAGAAGTATTTAAAATGGCTGGCTTTAGACCTAATATATGTTGTACAGATTAGTCAACTGCTAATTGAAAATGAAAGGCGGAGTCCGTTCATTACGATTCGCTGCTTGTAGGACAGACGACTAAGTGGATCGTTACCAGGCTGGTCAGGATAGAGGGAACGTAAGAGGTTGTGCTGGACGTCTTTGATCTTCTTGGGTTGCTCCTTGGAAATCGAGCACAGGAGGCTAGCAGGGTAGTCGAAGAACTGGAGAATCTTAGATTTGCAATCTAAACGAAGTGCAGAATTTACGTAGAAAATACAAGTCAGTTTTGACTTTTTAAATCTTGGAATCGACTTCTACTTTCAACTTGTTGTAAGTAAAACCGAGATCCTCGACTACAGTCGACGCTGGCCCTTTTATTGATTTTAAGAGGATTTCAGAGGGGGCCCTGACGCCATCATCGATGACTTTGATTCGTTGATCGTTAACCCAAACTCCAGAAGGAGTGCTGAGATATTATTAAAGATCTAATTCTCACTTTTCACGAATAGATACCTTCAAAAATAAAATCATTTCATCACTTTTTAACCATGTAGCCAGTGAAATTGTCCATTTCTACAATGGAATTCAATGACATTTTACGTTAGTTGAGAGTGCTGGGAAGATATCAAAATGTTGTTCTTCACCAAAATGTCAAAGGTTGTCGTGTTATAGGAATTGAAAACCATTCAATGAATAGCCAGTGAAATAAACACCAGACCAAGAAGCATTTGTCAAGAATATTATTAAAGTCAATTATTCATCACGAATTAAACCTGAACACACTCAACATCATCACTTTAAAAGAGTCAACAAAATCACAAAACACAAGGTGTATGCATTTTTCGTGTGTTGATTTCTGACTTTTCTTGACTAATTTGGCTCATGTCACACATATTTCATGAGCCAAATAAGCAGAGTAGGAATGTATGCAGTGTGCGTACAAGAGAAAATATGGTTAACATTTTCAAGTGCCTTTTTAAGATGAGTACTGTGAAAAGTAATTATATAAACTCTCTCATTTCTAAAAATCGATCCGATCTGAATAAGACACGAGCAATACCTTTCTACAGTGTAGAATCTACAGTATTTATTTGATAAAAAGAACAAATTAATCAAGTTCATAAAACAGCTCTTCAAAATAAGACGTACGCGGTTAGAAACAGACTCTTAATGTGTCTATTAAAAACAATGGAATTAATTATATTTAACCCTGTAAGACCCGACCCGACTCTACAATTCAATGATAATTCCTATTTTTCAAAGTTAACTAGGCTAAAAATTAAACTTTAAGAACTTTTCGGTTATGAGAATTTTTCCTAAACTATTTAGTTTGGGAGATATTCACGGTTTCCTTGAAGATAAATGAGGTATTTTGGCTATTTCAATAGAATACAGGGAATAAAATAGAATGATTATGTCTTGTTATTCAAACACAGTTACATACTTGTGCAAATTTTAAGTCTTCTACAACGTAAGACGAGGAAAATGGTAAAACTCAAAATTACAAAATATAGTTGCTTTAATGTTTTCAGAATTTTTAAAAATTCGACGGCCAATATCTTTTTTCAAATAAATGACTGAAT
>JJOG01004200.1:0-22498 GCA_000715275.1 Gyrodactylus salaris
CACAGGGAAAATCCATCACTTCAACTCGTTCTCTCCCCTATCAATGAAAAGAGGCCTAGTGACATCGTTAGGCAAACGAACTAGAAGAATTGTATCCGAATCATTATGGGAAGAAGAGAAAGAAAAACTAATTAAAATGTTCATTTTCAATGGATATCCACGGTATTTCGTGGAAAAAACCCTACAAAGAATCCGTTCTGATGAACCAATCGAAGACGAACCGGCCCAACCCACAATCATCTTATGCCTTCCCTTCAGAGGGGACAATAACTCTTTTACTTTCAGAAAGAAGATAACAGAAAGATTCGTTGAAACTTTTCCAGATAAAGACCTGAAAATCGTGTTCAAAACTCAGAAGCTATTCAATCCGAACCAGAAGGACCCCCTTCCTGGCCTCAAATCCGCTTCAGTAGTTTACAAGTTCAAATGCGGATGTGATGCTGAATACATCGGGCATACAACGAGACGCTTAGAAGAGAGAATCAATGAACACCTGTATGTCGGTAAAACAGCGATACGCAGCCACTTGGAGAATTGCAACAAGACCGTTTCCCCTAAAAACTTCTCAATCCTATACAAACCCAATGGAAACAACTAGGTGAAACTCCAGAAGGCCGAAGCTTTTTTCATAAAAAAAGAAAACCCCTGCCTATGTGTACAAAAGAAGTTTGTACGCACCCTCGATCTGCCATGGCCCAAAAGTCAACCGATAAAGTCTTTGACAACAAACAACAACCAACCAAGCCCTAGCAACGAGTGTAGAAGAAAGAGAAGAAGAGTTGATGATAACCAAAAAATCACCGACTTTATTCTTACGCAATAATTACCCCTCGCTGTGACCCACTTAGCAACACTTATCCCCAGAATATTGTTTTTTTTTTCTTGAACGATTAATATTAAATTTTTATTTTTGTGAGATAAATATTCAATTTTTCTTCTTCTTTTAACGTTAAATTGCGAATTATAAATGATTATTATAAATTCAATTCTTTCTTAGTTGCTCGGCATATTAAGAACTCTATTTGTAGCAGGGATAGAACTAAAATCAGATGGAACTCCTAGAAATTAAGCTTTTCTCACGATCTAACATTTAAAGCATGACAGCGAATTAGTGATAAACCTCTTAAAATAGATTCATATAACATTTCAAAACGTTTCTATTTAAATGCATTCCTCAGCTACTGGTTTCAAGGTAATTGCCAAAAGATTTTAGATTTTGCAGCAAATTTTAATCAAGACGACTTTTCTACCCCGCTGTAAATTAGAACTCTCAATATGGATCATTTAAAAGTTGCTTTCTCTCTTTGAAACTGGCTTTTATGCCGAGTATGCTCCTCTCGTGTTCTAAAACGGGTTCTCTCGTGAGCGGACCCAAACCATAGATGAGGGGATAGCATGATAGCAAACTTGGTGTTTGATTTATGAAAGTCAATGGATCTGTATAACTTTGAAAATAATTCGGAAAGATTTTAAACGATGGATTTCGACAAATCTCATCAGACCATAAAATTGTTGAAAAAGGTTAAATAATACAATTTCTCACATTGTTACATTGGTAACACATTAGTCTTCTCAAAACGATGAGAAGTAATGACTCAGTTATCTGTCAGCATAAACATCTTCATGAGAATGTAAAGTGAACCCAATGGAGTTTGAAATTACATCTCAAGGAATCCTCATGATGATAGGCTGGACCTAAGGATAGATGAAAAGCTCTACATAGTTCAAAACCAGGCCCAACCTCTGCAACCCCACAATAGCTTAAGATTTTCTCCTTTTGGAAGATTTCTTTTTCACAATTATTAGGCCTACTGAGAGTTAACAAATCATTTAAATTTGACCATAACTTTTTATGAGTTCTGACTCCTGATTGAGAAAACCATAGATGGTGTATATTTTGTAGCTCTCATAGGAAGCGGGTTTAGATAAGAAGTTGTCTCATATAAACTGGTTAAAATAGGAATAATGTTGCGTTAGTTTTAAATTCAAGTTTTTCTTTTTAGTCTAGAAAAACTTCAGTTTTTGTAACAAGCTAATTTTTCGAAGAAGACATGATAAAATACCCTATTTTTCGATAATATCATTTTGAACAGAATAATATTTCTCTGCTCTAGGACTGAATAGATACAATTTCACACAACCGAGAATTCCACAAATACTTTCGAAACTAGATATGAATGCGTTTAGTCCTTATACCCTCGGTACCTTATTCACTCAACTGGTATCCTTAGGACACTTCAGAACGTTATTCCCGGTACTATGAAACGAAACATTGTATGATAATATTTTTCCAGATTCTCGTCCTCTACTTCTAAAAATCTGTTACCATGGATTTACCATGGGTGAGTCTAGATTCTATGGCTGTGAAAATTATAATTTTCAAGATTTGACTTTTTAACCCGGGTAAATCCCTTCGGACACTGGTGTCCTGTTAAGAAAAAGTTGAAAATACTAATAGAAAAATCCATCGATAAAACTCAAAATTATCACATTTTAAAGACAAAGGAATGAGCTTTTGATCGGTGTAATTATCTTCTCTTAATTACCTCTAGTTATAATATTACAAGTATTCAAAGTTTTGCTATCAACAAAAATGCCATTTTAATCATCCAAATTTTAATTTTCCCAAATCTTAAAACCGAATTGCTCCAATAACCATCATAAGATTACTACGAAGTTGTAAATATTTTAAAATAATCCACTGTTCTCCGAGAATACTTGAAGTTGAAATCTCTTTCTTCAAGCAAATATTGTTCTCGAATTTACCTCACTCATTATTCTAAAGTGAAAATTACAAAATTTTCAGTGTTCATATACCTGGGTTAACCATAATTCTCCAAACTCTGATAAATTCCTCGAATCAAGAAAAAGAGGTCTGGTTGAAATCTCAAAACTTAATCCGAAGAAAAAGGCTGGATCCTTTATGCAATCAATCATGACCATAAATATATCAAAGATAAATGATCCATCTCTTCTAGTTCCACGATCAAAAAGGGATAAATATATTTTTCATCCTCAAAAATAATTATTGAGTTGATGATTGAGAGTTTGTGCTCTTAAAGTCAAGATTACATCATAAATGTTTACACTATAAATCATCCGGATTTGAAAGGGAAATTCGAAAGAGCCTTCTTATCCGAGAGGAAGAATACTTTTTTTTAGTTTTTTTTAATCGTCGAATTATCTGTCTTGAATATCAAAATAAAAAAATCGCTTTGATGAATTATGTTTTCTTGTGTCAAGTTAAACGCTTTCCTCTCTCATTCACAAAGGAAGCATATTTAAAAGCTTCATTCTGATGAGCAATAAATCTTTGTGATTACGATGAAATGCCTCGATTGTCACCAGAGTCTCGCTAGGAAGAAAATAAGGGTCAGAACGAAACTTTTTTTGCATAGAAAAAATGCATTTCTAAATCTTATGGCGTGGATTTGCTGGCCTCCTTCCTTGTGAGACTTGGTAAACAAAATGTGAATCCAAAGAGAGTGAGACTAGGCTTCTTGAAACTCAAATTCTAGGAAAGAATTTCTAGTCAATGTAAAAATTACTCAGAAACGAGAAAGCTTTACCGAGAGTAACTCAATCAGCACTTCTGTGTAATAATAAGAAATTAGAAATAATTCAGTTATCACCTCACCCATAAATCATCCGCGACAAATTTGATAATGAAGACAAATTTTTTTTACTCGATCAAACATTTTCCTCATTGATAGAGGAAGATAAGTAATTGTGAATTGAGCGTCGAATGAGCGAGAATTTCTCAACATTTTCCTGGGTATTAGGTGAAAACAATCCTTTCGGTTTTAGATACAAGAAATAAAAGATGTATTTATTAAAGAAGTTCAAATATCGTCTTCTGTAAGACTCATCATTATTAGCTCAGGTTGATGGCTAGAAGCTTATTGAACAGAAATTACTACGCAGAGAAAATTGAAAAGTTGCAAATTTATTTCAAATAGAAGGACCACATAGTGATTAGAAAAGGGAGAAATTTATATTTATGATTTGGAAATTGAGTCATACCCAAAGAAATGCGATAATTTACTCCTAATAATTACAAAAGGTTGCAAAAAATATGATTTGGGTACTAATTGATGAGATTAGAAGTAATCAATTCTATTTTTATAAATTTTTAAGGGCCGAAGAGACGATTATAAATCTGAATTTATAATTACATTTTTATCATGAATATAAAAATAAAAATGGATATTTTTTGGTTAAAAAGTTGCACGGACCAGAAAATTGCAAATAATTGCATATGCAACCTTTTTTCCAGACACCTCCAAGAACTCTTGAGTTGATTTTTTGGTAAGAAAAACGTCACTGAGAGAATGCATCTGGTAGGCCTACTCATGAGTCTTAAAGAAGATGAAACGCGTATATGGCTAGTTATATGAATTTCTTTGCACTTTTTGGTTGCAAGATTTAATCTTCAAAGAGGTTTGGAGAATAAGGAAGAGTTTTTCTTTCGCATAATTTAATTTAAATAAACAGACAGAATCAATTATCCCTCGGAGCAATTCCATATTAACTTGAGCTAGATCAGTACTGTCGATCATTATCACTTAATGATTTTTTGTTGAAAAACTTACTTGCTATTAATCGTTGAGTTTTTTGGATGGAGAACTTTTCATTATTCAAATGCAGCTGTTTATTTCGTCATTCCCCAACCATCAATCCTACTCTGCAAGATTTGAATTTGACGCGACAAGTTTTTTTTGACGTACCTAAAACTCATTCATTAACCCTAGTCCTGGAAATGGGGGGCTATGTCGCCCCAAGAGTGTTTTCGTTTTAAGATACACTATTCCAATAAATAAACATAAATAGGGATTGAGGCTCATATGTAATCTATCATCATTGTTTGCTTTACGTTCCGAAAAAAAGTGTGTGTTATAAAAATAATCGCACATTTGGTAAGTTGGGGGGCGAAATGGCCCCTATATTAAATTCCAAACTATCCTTTTTGTTGAGCTTCTTTTTTCCTACTTTTCACTCTTACAAGAAACAATGCCAAGTGAACAACTAAATTTGATTCCTGTGAAGAAATTGGACTCAGAAATTTAAAGTAATTTGGATCTTTCGAAGATGATATTTTTCTGAGAGATCCTTGTATATCCGAATCAGAAAAAGAATGTGAAGACATAGAACCTCTCAAGTCAGAGTGCAAACCGTTCACCTATAATATAGGTCCTATATGAACAAACGACCAGTACAATCGAGAACACCAGCAAGGAATATCTGTAGATTTACTTCCGGAATATCAAAATGTCTTGCAGACATTTCAGAAAAAAAATCAGTTTTTCGAACCTGCAGAAAGTCCCGAAAGATAATTATCTTTTCTGCGGTGAATCAACGCTGATGAGATTTTGACAAAAAGAATCCTGTTGTATTACTATCCTCCTCTAGTGTAAAGCCCATAATAATTGCATAATATAACTCAAAATAGGCGGTGTTGATACTCTTGATCAACTTGTTGGAGCCTATTCGTTAAAGTTTAATGTATAAAAGTACATTAGTGAATGGAATTTTAAAAAATCGTAGTTGTACCAGGTAACCCTAGTGTAACAAGAATCGTTAAATATTGATGATTCATTTCCTCCGCTAATTACTGCTGTACTTAGAAAGACAAAAACATTTTTGTGTATCACAATTTTGCTGCTCAACGAGGCTCTTCATTGTCTAGGGTAATCTTTGATTAAATGGAAAAATAGAGAAATACAATCTCTTCTTCACCTTGGCAATATTATTCTTTTAGAGAGAAAGACATCTTTTGTTCAAGTTATTATAATAGGAATATAAAAAAACTATGAATGCTGGAAAAATTAAATACTCGTTTTTCAGAGGGATTCTCTCCATGCGAAGAATTGGTTGGAACATGAGCTTGATACAAATTCAGCATATTTCAAATGCATTTTAAGGCTTGATGAATAAAAGCATGCAAAAAGATTCTAGGCCCACACTAGAAGGCTCATAACACCGACAAAAAGAGTGATGAGAAAATTCAAACTACCAGCAACTAACTAAGGAAATGTTTGGCTTTCGAATGACATCAATAATATTAGGTTTCAAAAATACAGCTGTTTGAAATTTGCGCGCGAAAATAATTCGAAATTTTTATCTTAATTTTGACTAAATTAACTTTTCTAAAATGTAAAGTTTTTCAGCTGCTTAGGCCTAGGAGGGTAAAAATTATATAAATATCATAGTTTAGAAGTCTGGTGAGACTCTAAAATGTTTAAAGATGTTGTGTCTTGGATAGCGGAAGCTATAATCATTTGAAATAAATCCCTGCATTGGAGGTTGGGGTTTATGATAAATTACAAATTGACGTTGAATGATTTTCAAAAGTGTAAATCAAAATAATATATTTTCCTTCCTTCAATGTACACTTTAAATAATGCATTAGATTGTATTCGATGCTATAAAACAAATATTCGGTCGATGGAAAGGAAGACTATTTTCTAATTGCGTGTGTTATTCTTTTGAGTAAATTCCATTTTTTGCATCATTGCATAGATACTGCCTCTCTCTCTCTTGATTCCCTAATCAGGGTCTAAGGGGGTAGATGCCTACATTCTATTTTTGCGTTAGAGAAAATTAATTTCTAGGTTGTGGTCAAAGGGTTTAATTTGGTTAGGGCGCCAACACATTACTAAATGCCTTTTCTGTCTGGTTTCTTAGAAGTGAATTGACAACAAAAAAACATTCTTTTGAGATAGATTTCTATTTTATGCCTAAATTTTAATCAAAATTAAATTAGTTTCACGATTTTTTCAAGAGGCTACACATTTAAATAAGAATTGAAAATGCAAAATATGTTTGTAATGCGAAAAACAAGATAAGATTATCTTTCTACAACCTCAAAGGATGAATGTAGATTGTTACTTTATCATTGTATGAATCGTCAAACTTTTGGGTACATGAGTGTCTCTGTAGAACCTAGTAGAAAGAAAGAAAATGAGTCAATCCCTACTATATATTTTTGACCAGTTTATTTAGATCTGGAAGAAAATCGAAACCAAATAATTTTCAAAGTTCTTAATCATCAGCATTACTCTCGAGTAGAGAGATTTTAGATTGTTTATCAAACATTTTATGATCATTTCTTGGTTGACTCATTAATAAGTTATTAATAATAACAAATAATTCGGTCACAGAGTTTCAGAGCATAAGAAAAATGTCTTCTTTAGCTTTAAATCGTGATTCTGCTCTAGAATTATGTCAATTAATTGGTTACGCTATAAACGTATTTGCATTTTGGCTATCAGATATATAAACTTGAGCTATGAAATAAGTTATATAAATTCTTAGTAACCTTTTAGAATGAACTTGAATTGAGTATAGAATACTCACACTGAGAAAGAAAGAACCATTTCCATCGAATAAAACATGAGTTTACTATGGAAATGGCAAAGGGTAATGAAGTTTTGATATAAACTAAAATATACTGTAGTGAAGCAATGATTAACCAACTTTAGAGATCATAATTTAGTAAACAGGAAATCTAATTTTATAGTTCCAACAACATTATTAAAGAATAAATCATATCAAGCGTTCATTTTAAGATCCTCACTAGTTAGTTGATTTTCGTTGATCTCAATGAAGATGGATTGCACTAAAATGTAATATTATGCTAATTCTGAATTAGTAATCCAAACTAATAAAATTTGAATTCAAAATAAACCTAGAATTAAAAAAATTGCTTTAAGAATTTATAACTTTTGTTTAACAGCACTATTTACTTTTATATGGTCATCATTGCTTAACAGGCGGACCTCATCAACGAATTAATTTCCGGTACACACAACACCATATTCCCTTTCAAAACTCAATAAAATTAACCCATTTCGTTCATCCTTTAAAGGATTTAACAACTATATACACTGAAAAGCTGTTAACTAAAAGGATCAATGGAGATTCAAACACTCCATCAAAACATCCACTGGGATCCGGTTGCAAGTAAAATCCAACCACCCAACTTTGACATGGAAGATGACGACTTCGAGAGTGGAAATAGCACAGCGAAACTCTATGAACGCTCTCGTATTAAAGCTCTGGCTGGTAAGTTAACCTTGACCATTCCTTGTTATTAATCTTTGTATGCAATATTTTGTTGTCAATTTAAATACAGCTCATCTAGTACTACTAGAGTCTTTATGCTAGCTTATAATCAATTTCACATTCAACAATGTCTGTAATATATTCCTTTATAGAGGAGCGTGAAGCTGTACAGAAGAAGACCTTTACAAAATGGGTCAACTCTCATCTCTCCCTGGTGAAATGCCAAATCGAAGATCTCTACATGGACTTGAGAGACGGAAAGATGCTCTTGAAGCTCCTAGAAATCCTCTCTGGTGAGCGTCTTCCAAAGCCCACGCGTGGTAAAATGCGAATTCATTGCCTTGAGAATGTCGATAAGTCAATCAACTTCCTAACTGAACAGCATGTCCAATTCTCCAATGTTGGGCCGCATGATATTGTCGATGGCAATAATCGTCTTACTTTGGGTCTTATTTGGACCATTATCCTCCGCTTCCAGATCCAAGACATAATGATTGAAGAGTACCAGACGAGTGAGACAAGATCTGCAAAGGACGCCCTCTTGTTGTGGTGTCAAATGAAGACTGCCGGTTATAACAATGTCAACGTGAGGAACTTTACGACTTCTTGGAGGGATGGTCTCGCCTTCAACGCTCTAATTCACAAGCACAGACCAGACCTTGTTGATTATTCCAAACTGAAGAAGGCCAGCGCTGTTGACAACTTGGAGGGGGCCTTTGCAAAGGCTAACGACAACCTCGGCGTCGTACCCATTCTCGATTCAAAGGATGTCAATGTAGAGCAACCAGATGAGAAATCGATTATCACCTATGTTGCAACACTCTATCATGCCTTTAACAATCAAAAGGCTCAATCTGTTCAGAGTAAGAGAATCGGAAAGGTTATCGATCAAGCGGCAGAGAGCCAACAGCTCGTCAACGATTATGATCGAATCACCAGTGACCTCTTGGAATGGATCAACAAGACAATCGAATTGTTGAAAGAGAGAACCTTTGCAAATAGCCTTAGTGGGGTCCAACAACAACTAGCTGGATTCAAGACCTATCGTACTGTTGAGAAGCCTGGGAAGTTTAGTGAAAAAGGTGCTCTCGAGGTGCTACTCTTCACCATTCAGAGCAAAATGAGGGCTAATAATCAAATTCCTTATTTACCAGAAGAAGGTAGACTCATAGCTGATATAAATCGAGCATGGGAGACACTTGAGAAGGAAGAACATCTCAGAGAATTGGCCATTAGAGATGAGTTGATTAGACAGGAAAAGTTGGAACAACTCGCCATAAGGTTCTACAGAAAGGCTGGCATGAGAGAGGCTTGGCTTAGTGAAAATCAGAGACTCGTTGCCCAGGAAAACTTTGGCTCCGACCTAGCTGCTGTTGAGGCTGCCACTAAGAAGCATGAAGCGATTGAAACTGATATTTATGCCTACGAAGAACGCGTCAAGGCTGTGGTTAACGTAGCCAATGACCTGGAGGTGGAGAACTTCCACGACATTGCTGCCATTCACGAGAGACAGGCAGTCGTGCTCACCTACTGGAAGAATCTTATTGAAATTATGACCAAGAGACGTCTCAAGTTGAATCTCAGCCTTGAAATTCACAAAATCTACCAAGAGATTATCTACATTCAGGACTGGATTGAAGAGATCAAGAATCGCCTCAAGTCACCAGATCTTGGTGGAAGTTTAATGGAAGTGGAAGACTTGATCCAGAAGCAAGGCCTCCTAGAAGCTGACATTCGAATGCTAGAGACGAGGAAGAACAAGGTCTTGGAGCAGGCACAGGTCTTTATCGATTGCAAGTTTGATCCACAAGTCGATGACTATCGCCCAGTGGAACCAGAAGCTGTCATTAAGAGAGGTGAAGAGCTCAAGGCAATGTATGAAGAACTACTCAAGTTGTCTGAAATTAGGAAGAAATCCCTCTTGGACGCCAAGATTATGTGGGAATTCTTCTCGCAAATGGAAGGCGAAAAGGAATGGATCCGAGAGAAGAGTCAACTCATGTCGAATCCAGATCTCGGACATGATCTCAGTTCAGTGGAGCGCCTCCAAAGGAAGCACCGCGCTCTAGAAGAGGAATGTCAGACGCGCCAAGGCCAAATCAAGGCTCAGATCAATGAAGGTGTCGGTTTGATAAATTCAGGTAACCAAGGCGGCGACAACATTAAGAATGAGAATCGTGAAGTGGAAAAGATTAGCGAGCAATTGGTTGATCTTATCGCCGAGAGAAAGCAACGTCTCAAGGAATCCCAGGAATACTTTCAACTCATGGCCGATTGTGACGATATGGACGCCATGCTCAATGAAATCGATCGAATTGTCAAGAATGACGATGTTGGTACAAAGTTGTCTGTCACTGAATCTCTGATCAAGAGCAACCAAGAGACCCTTCAGAATCTAGAGACTAACAAGGAAATTATCCAGCAGCTCAATGCGTCTGCCTCCAGAGTTGCCGACTATCCAGAATCCAATGCCAACTCGTTGAATGAGAGACTGAAGAAGTTGAATGATCACTACAAAAAGGTCAATGAGAATGCCGCCAAGAGGGAGGAACGTTTGAAGAATGCCATTTCCATGTACAAGCTTTTCGATGTCTCCGACACTGTTAGAACCTGGGTGATTGAGAAAGAGAAGTTCATCTCCACTCTTGTTCCCGGGGAGGATCTCAGTGAACTTGAAGTGGCTCTCCATCGCTTCCAGTGCTTCGAGAAGGAGTTGGAGAATAACTCTGTAAAGGTCAATTCTGTCAATCAACTCTCTGAGTCCGCTGTCAAGGTGGAGCATCCTGACTCTGGAAAGATTCAATACCAACAAGACAGCCTCAACAACACCTGGAATGCTCTCACTGATATTGTTGAAAAGAAGAAGAAGGCCATTGATGTCGCCTATAGATATAATCAATATCTCACTGAAGCTACTGAAACTAGTAATTGGATTCAAGAGAAAGCCAAGCTTGTCGAGTCTACCGATGAACTGGGTAATGATCTAGAAGGTATTATGCAACTCCAACGGCGCCTAGGAGGTCTCCAAAGAGACCTTCAGGCCATTCAAGCCAAGTTGGATCACATGGACAAGGAGGTTGACAATTTGTCCAAAGAGAAACCCGAAGCGGTCCCCGTCATCAGAGAGGAACGCGACAAGTTACACAAGCTCTGGGGCTCTCTCAATGAAATGCTGAAGGAGCGCGACGAGCGCTTGAATGACTCGAGTGACCTGCAAAAGTTCCTACTCAACCTCGATCACTTCCAGTTGTGGCTCAAGAAGATGAAGACCAACATCGCCTCAGAAGACGTCCCGCAGACCCTCCAGGAGACGGAGAAGAAGATTGGCGACTTTGATCATTTGAAGAATGAAATCGACGCCTATGGAGATGACTTTAACGGCCTCATGTCATTTGGCAGGAAGGTGACTGAGGGACAGACTGATGCCCAATATATTTTCCTCACCCAGCGTCTCAATGGTATGGAAGAGGACTGGGATACTCTGCACAAGATGTATGATGATCGCATGGTCCTCTTGAAGCAGGCTGCTGAGGCACAGGTTTGTCTTTTTTTTTTGAAAAATCTCTATATTGAGTCTAAAAGTTAGGACAATGGACCAATTACTGAAAATCTATTTATTAATCTTTAAAATATATATTTTATTTAGGCATTCTTCCGTGATGCCAACCAAATCGATGTCATGTTCAGCAAGCAAGAAAACTTCTTGTCCAAAGAAGATGTACCAGTGAGTCTTGTTTATATATTTGACGTTTTCTTTTTGTTATCCATTGATAACTTTACATGACAACAAGGCTCATACATTACTTTAGATATCTGCCGACTTCATTCGACCCCAATTCTCGTCGTCTTCGACTACTGAGAATGTAATTATTCCAATAAAGGTAATAGTGGAAATCTCTTAGCCTAGAAATCATTCATCTCATTTAATTCTTTCCCATTTCCTCCACTATTTATGTTGTCCCCCCACCCCCCCTCTGTTTGTCCATTGAAAATCAGACATGATAGATTCTAATAGATCTAACTAACCATTTCTTTATAACTCTAGGCATCCCACGATGTTGCCCAAGAGTTGGTCAGGAACTTTGACAACTTCCAATCGGGTCTCATTGGCAACGAGGACCGTGTGAATAATGTCCTCCAATATGGCCAGGATTTGAGTAAGAACAACTCTTTCCTCATTGACAAGATCAAGGCCAAGTGCGAGGCCATCAAGAAGAGGTAATTTAAACTTTTATCTATATTCTGAATTTAATTTTCCTAAATACAATTAGTCAAATAAATCATTTTTTGGAACCTAATTTGAGGTAATTTTCGGTATATTAGGTATATTAGATAACGCCTGTTTTATTTGACTACTCGTGTTAACTTACTGCCTACTTTCTGATGGTATTTTTAAGAAATGAAGCCCTATATAAGTAACTCATACATTCTAAACAGGATTTACGGCTCCCAAGTAGACCTTTTTCAAAAAGCATTACTCTAATGCTCAATAAATATTCATCAAATTATCTCTCTGTTTTAATTCTAGACGCGAAGATGTTGAAAAGAAGGCGAATGAAAAGAGAGAATTGTTGAATCAACAAATGAAATTGCAAGAGCTATATCAAGAAATTGACGATGTGAGTAAATTCTTCAAGTGTAATCCTCCTGATGAAATTAATATTTATCAAATTTCATAGGTTGAGGAATGGATATCAGAAAAGTCGATTGTAGCCTCCGAAGTACCGCAGAGAGAGCAAAAGAACATTGCAGCCATCTACAGTCGATTCAAGGCGTTTGAGAGTGAACTTGAGGCTAACAAGGACAAACTAGATAATGTCGTAAAGCAGGCTGAGGACACCATGAAAGAGCATCCTCATCTCGCTGAGCAGATTAAACCAAGGTTGAATAACCTTAAGAAGCTATGGAATGATCTCAACCAACAGACTATAGACAAGAGCGCCAAAATGGCTGACGCCAACAGAGAGGAACTCTTTGACGAGACCGCCAAGTCCATGATGACCTGGATAACTGAGGTGAGAAGTCAGATTGTCACTACTACCGAAGAAGTAACTGAAGAGATTGGCCTTGTCGAAATCAACGAACAGATGAAGGAACAAGACAAGAAAGACCAGGAACTCGCTGCCAAGCGTCGCCTTCTACAAGACATGCAACAGCATGCGGAAAAGTTGAAGGAACAATACCCAGAGAGAAGGGAGGAGTTTGAGCAAGTCCACCAGGAGGTCCGCTTTAAGCTAACCGAACTTGAAGCTCCACTAACAACGAAGCGTGATAAGCTCATTAAGCAAAAGAGAGTTCGTCAATTCCTACGCGACGTCGACGACGAGCGTGATTGGATCGGAGACAAGTTGGCACTCGTACGCGACCCCAACACAATGTCCGCCTCTTCACTACTCGGCGTGCAACAGCTCCAGAGAAGACACAAGATGCTAGCCACTGAGGTGGAGAATCACGAGCCGAGAATCGATTCTGTTTGCCAAGTTGGCGAGGAAATGATACAGGAAGGACATCCTCAGAGTGAGAAATTCCGGGCCTCTATCGACGCTTTGTGGGCCGATTGGGATATCCTCAAGAATTCGGTGAAGGAGAAGCACGATATCCTCGAAAAGAACGAAGGTGCTCAGCAGTATCTCTTTGACGCCAGCGAAACCGAAGCCTGGATGGGCGAGCAGGAACTCTACCTCATGGGTGAGGAGAGAGCAAAGGATGAACAGTCTGTCTCCAACGCCACCAAGAAGCACGAGCAAATGCAGCGTGTTATCGAAAAGTATGGAGAGGAGATTAGATCTCTTGGTGAGAGGAGTCGTCTCATGATTGATGGTCGGAATCCAGAGTCCGAGGCTGTTGCTAATAAACAAGCCAGAGTTGATAAAATGTACGCAGGCCTCAAGGACTTGTGCCATGATAGGAAGAACCGCCTTGAGGAGCTGACCAAGCTCTACCACCTACTCAAGGAGATTCACGACCTCGAGGCATGGATTGCTGAGAGAACCCAGCTGGCTAGCAATCACGAGTCCGGTACCGACTATGAGCACAACTGCGTTCTCAGGGATAGATTTGCCGAATTCGCTCGTGAGACTAATGAACTTGGCAAGCAGCGTGTAGCTTCCTCTAACGAACTCTGCAACGCTCTGATTGACCAAGGCCACGCAGAGGCTGCTGAGATTGCTGAATGCAAGGATAGAATCAATGAGGCCTGGGCCGACCTACTCGAACTCATCGAGACTAGGATTCAACTCTTGAAGACCGCTTGGGATCTACACAAATTCCTTTGTGAATGTCAAGTGAGTTGAAGATATAAATTACCGATTATAAACTTGTCAAAATTCTTTGATAAATGACCTGAATTCTTTAGGTAAATGCCTCTGGTATTCCTCATCATCATTTTGCATTCTTATTTATTTAATTTATTTTCTCTAGGATGTCCTTGATCGAATCAACGAAAAGAACGCCTGCATCCCAGAAGACATTGGCAAAGACGCCAAGGCTGTGGCAGGTCTCCAGCGTAAGCACGCTGGTTTTGAGAGCCAACTTGAGCGCCTCGGAAAGCAAGTGGAAGAGATCAAGAATCAAGCTAACGTCCTCCTACCAAGCTACGCAAACGACCGCGAGAGGTTGATCTGCGACAAGAGGGAAGAAGTCCTCCACGCCTGGCGTCAATTGAACTGCTCATGTGAGCAGAGAAAGAGCCATCTGCACAACGCTAGTGACATTCATCGTTTCTTCGCCATGTCACGTAAACTCCGCGGCTGGATGGGACAAATGCGCACCGAAATGGCCGCCAAAGAGAAGCCACGTGACGTCTCCGGCGTAGACCTTCTCATGAACAACCATCGTAGTCTGAAGGCGGAAATTGACGCTCGTGAGGAGAACTTTAGTGTCTGCCTCAGCCTTGGAAGGACCCTCCTCAACCGACGTCATCCCAGGATGGAAGAGGTTAGACAACAATGCATCGAACTTGTCACTGAACGCATTCACATGTTTGACGAGTGGACCGACAGGCTGGAGACCCTCCAACTTATGCTTGAGGTTTATCAATTCGCCAGAGAAGCCGCTGTAGCTGAGGCCTGGCTCTACGCTCAAGAGCCATACCTGAATAGTCAGGATCTCGGTGAGAGTCTCGATGAGACCCTGGCTCTTCTCAAGAAGCATCTTGCATTTGAGAAGACTGCCGCTACACAAGAGGAACGCTTTGAAGCACTCAAAAAGTTGACAACTGTGAGTTATTTTTTCACATATAGCATAACAAAGGAAAACATACAACCGAACTGAAATTTCTAACTAAAAGTACATTTGCAGAAATTTGAATTTTTCCCAGCCAAATAACCACAATTTGATTGAATGATAACACTGATTAATTATCACCTCTCAGACTTGTAAAATAAATAATTTAAAATCGTCGTTTTAGCTCGAATTGAAAGCCCGCGAGAGAACACCAGAATCCGAGGCTATTCGCAAGAGGGAACGTGACCGTAAGATTTCCGAGGCAGTAAAGGAATTCATTCCTCTCCCAGCGCTTCAGTCGCAATCTGAGATCACTTCAAGCTCTGGCGCCGCACTGTCCCACAGTGCTGTCTCCCAGAGAACCCCGGCGGGCACCCCAAAGAGGATGCCCCCAGGCACTCCAAGCAACTCACGTCAACGCGACAGCGTCGACGGTCAAGCCATTCCAGCCGATTGCTTCGGCCTCTTGTGGCGAAAGAACGAATGGGAGACTGACAAGAAGAAGGCCTCCAACAGATCCTGGCATCAAGTTTACGCTGTTCTCAACAAGGACCTCTCCACGTTATCCTTCTACGAGACTGAGCAAGCCTTCAAGACCAATCCTCTCGGCTACTTCAAGGGCGAGAGTCCGATCTCCTTGAGCGGCTATGTAGCTGCCCCAGCTGATGACTACACCAAGCGACCGAATGTCTTTCGTCTCAAGTTCTCACGTGGCGGCCAGTCTCTCCTCCGGTCACAAGATCAAGCTTCAATGTTCTCCTGGGTCGGCGCCATTAATGGGGTCGCCAAGCAGAGTTCAATCACACCAAAGTTTCAACACCAAAAAGACTCCCAGTCCGGTCCCTCTTCCAGTGTCTCGCGCACGCGCACTCTACCTACAGAGAACAAGGAAGAGTCCTCTAGAAATACTATGAAAAGTCGCTTCCTCACAATGACCAGGAAGCAGAAGAACTAAGAAAGGAACGTTTAGTTGTTTTTATCATCCGTTGTCTCCTGGCATCATCATTATTATTAGTTCTCTATTACGTTTGGACAATCCAAGATAAACAATTTATATATTTCGTCTTAAAGCCATTTCAAGTCAATCGATATTTTTAGCATAAATAAACCATTTGCCGTTGACTCGGAAACGAACACAAAATTACTCCGTGTAAAGGCCTATCCCTTCCTTTTCTTCTCCATAGTTGTAGATGTACAGTTGAAAACATGAAACTAAAAAAGACAATTCGTGTTTTCTCAATTCGAATGATAATCTCTTTGGTAATTTTTTTTTCAAATTGGAAATTTCTTACCTCCTCCCTACCCCACCTTCCTATGTCATGGATAGATCTCTCTTTCTCATATCATCTGTAATCAAATGCAGCAAAGATTTTTTTATTGTTGATGCAACTTTCGACTTTTAATCACACATTCAAAAACATCCACTCGAAAAGGACTAGTTCTCTTTGGTTTGTTTTCTTTAAACAAAATGTCCCCATTTTGTTCTTTTTTGGAAAAAGGAGCTTTCTCGTAAGGAAGAGAGATGTCGAATAACTCCATTCACATAGTCGCCTATTTGCTTTAGTATAACCCAAAGACGGAAAATCGTTGAAAAAAAAAAATTCCCATTCGTTTATAAAGTTCCCATGCACCTCATCTCCCTCCCCCCAACAATATTTGCACTTAGAAGATTAAAATTTCGAGTTTATTAGACCTCTAATAAAGTGTAGAAGTTTTGTTTTTTATGATAAAACCGAGGCAAGTATCATCAAACAGTTATTGAAAATCAAATTTTTATTATTCAAAACCCATCTCTGATTCTCTCATTTTTTTGAATGACCATTTTTATTTGAACCAAAAAAACAACAACAACAAATCGGATAGAATTCCACAATATTGCTACTGTACTGTTTTATGTTTTCTTTTTAAGTTTTACAATACAAATCAATACTATACTCTCAATAGAAAAAAATATATATATTTATACATACAACATATTCCCACCCACTCATTTGAACACAGATTAGGTCATGGACGAAACACATGCGCCCACTTGTGATTTGTCAAGTCTTTTTAAATATTTAGACAGTAACCCAACCTAATTCTAGTCGAAGTAGATTCTTAGTTTAAAAGTGTATTTTTAGATCAGCTAGAATTTGATTTTATTGACAAAATTATTTATTTAAAATTAAAAGAAAATTCGTCACCCACAGAATATCTATTGGTTAGCGATGAATGCGAGTATATAAAATTTTGATACGATTTTTATAGAGAGAGAAGCAATATCGATTTCTCTAGAATAACCTTAAAAAGAATTCTTCGCAACGATGACTAGATGCAGAATATCTTTCTCTCTGAAAGGATAGATGAGATTAGGAGAAAATAGTGAATCATTTTTTGTTTATGATGGAACTTTTAGTCAAATTTATCTCCTATACACTCTGCATTAGAGAGAGGGTTTATCACTCGATAGATTAGCAAGTGATTCACGTCTCCTATATTCAATAAAGATCAGGCTGAAATGATGAGAAATAAACAAATCGATTCTTGGGCATAAAACTTTCCCTGTGATTTGATTCAAGGTTTCGTAGGATGTAATTTTAACTACTTACAAGTAAAACTTTTTAAATTAATCTTTTGCTATAAAATATTTTCGATAGGAAATTTTAAAGGTGTATTCTAAAATAGATGAGGAGGTTCTAACTTGATTATTGATTGAATTAACAATTGAAAAATAGTTTCATATTTTAGGAGGTGAAGAAAATATATATTTCAACCGGAATATGGGTGGTACTTTTCAAACGATTCTTATTAGCTTTTTAAATTGTTAAATTAAAACAACCAATCAGATGCTAGTAATTAAAAAATTGAGCTTCAACCGAATGATTTAGCTGTTTTTTTTGCATATAATAGCAAGAAAAAAGAAACTCTGTAGTTTAAAAGAATGCATGAGGTTAAAAATTTTGCATATAAAGTAAAAATCTCAATAAAAAATAAGTCATTGGAACAGAATCAACCAATTTTCGAGATTTCTTAGAAATTAAAAATACTGATTTAAGGAAGCACGAAAGTATGCAAGAAAGTCCATAAAAATTTATTTTAGACCATGAAAAAGTTAAAAAATCATGTACAAAATGGTGTGACTGTTTTACCTTTATTCTCAAAAAATAACTTTTTGGGTCTTAAAAATTGATTCAGATACTAACCACCAGCTCGTAAGCAGTAGTATGGCGGTAAAAGTAATGTGTTTCGAGAGAAAGATATCAAAAGAGGGTTCAGTATTTTATACAAGGATCCAGGATTTCAAAAAAAAATCGCACTTTTCCACCGAAATCAAGTCTAGACAATGATTTAAAATGAATCATTCTATATCGAAATTAATCTCTTAGCTTGAAAAACATGTTTCGATTTATCGCGTTTCTGGAACTCTTTTTTTTCTAAAAATTCGCTGATTGAACTTGATTTTTTTTGCTGATTACATTCAGACAGAGGTGATTTATTTTTGAAATTACTTGAACGTTACTTTCGAGTGAACTTTTTAGTTTAGATTATAAATATTTATCAATGTCTTTATTTTGTTGTTGTCTTTCCAAGAATCTTTCTATGTTTGAACATTCCTCGAAAAGGGTGGGCCTAAAAACCGATGATGGACCGGTTTTGACTGCACAAATAATTTGTGAAAAATTTTTTTTCTCACAATTGAAATGAAAAAAACATTAATAAAGTCAAGGAAAAAGTAGTTTCTTGAAGAAGACATGATAAAAATCTCCTTTCTAACAAAATATGTCATGAATCATTCAAATTCTTTATCTGGCTTGATCTAAAAATAAAAATATTGTTTATTCTTTGATCTGATGATTAAAATTTCAAACTTCATTATGTTCAGCTTTAGAAGATATAGAGGTTTTACTACTATCCTTTGATTTCTCCCATGAAATTTTTTCAAAAAGAGGTTTTTATAAAATCCAAGATTAGATTTACTAGAACTGGAAATCGAAAAAATCCCATACATGAGAGATTGGGTTCTAAGGTTAATCATGAAAAGATTAAGAAATATATTTTCTGTCATATTAAACTTTTTTCTAAACTATTTTCAGATATTATTTAATTTAGAAAATGCCTCAGTTTTTTTTGTGCTAATCACTACCTAGAAACTCCTGAAATGCTTCATTTCTTATTGAATATATATATGTTGTGGTCTATAGAATGACCGGTTAAAGTGTATAATCAATTTATGATATTATTAGGCCTTAAAATGAATATTTTATGAACCATTTTTCAATAATCAGAGTTTAGAAGAATGAGAAGACATGTTTTCTGAAAAATGAAGATTTTATAAGAGTTTTGCTTGACATATATTTTAAATAACTCAGTCTAGAAGAATTTCCGGATATTCTTAACCTTTAAAAGAGCAAAGTATTCAAAAATATTGAAAACATGGAAGCAGTCAGTCTTACAATTTTTATTATTCTCTTTGACCGGTCATTATATGTAATGAACATTTTGACCACAACATATATACTTATTCTCACTCCTCAAGTAAGACCCACTTTAATTTCTAAATACAAAATTAGTGTGATCCCGAAAGATTTATATCTTTTGAATGGATAATGATTTTTGAGTAGAGTTAATTTATTTTCTAGAAGAAAACCAAGTTTGAATCATGATAAAAAGTAAGGGAAGAATATGATATTCTAATATCCAGTGAAAGAATATCGATCAAGTATTTTATCTATCTTTTGAAATATTTCAAAGTGTAAATATATATTCACAGAATTGACATTAATAATTGTACTTAGTGTAATAAAAATCGAGAAATAAGTATACATACTTGGCATACATACTACACACTAGAGTTGAATACAGAGAGACGGGATCCAATCAAATGAGAGTAGATTCAAACTGTTTCTAAGATTATTACAGAAAAGAAGAAGAAACTTTGTTTGAAAAAAGAAAGTCTTGATTTTTGACAAAAGACCAATATCGCATTAGAGTATTCTGGTTATCGATCGAGATGAATTTTAAGATCTTCTTAAATGGAAATGTCATTTGTGTCAGCTTGAGATTTTACAGATGAAAATATTGCTATTTTTAATGCAATAAATCACTAATAATTGCTGGTTCATTGGTCCTCATATTACGAGCAATTACTAGAAATTTTAATCAAATTCAGTTAAATGCTTGTAACAGATCAGATGAGGACTCATTTTCTTTCTTAGAAATAGGTTTTTTATAAAATTGCTCTTCCACGATCAAAACACCAAAAACGCATATTCAGCATATTTTATTACTTCTAGCAAGGTGACTGGTTCAATGAAATGAAGTTAAAAGTGAAATTAGGTTTCAGACCGTGTGTTGTATGATTCTGGTACAATATAATTGCTCTAAGGAATTTATTGTTGCGAAAATGTCATAATTAATGCCAACGGTGATTATTACCAAGATTTTAGCATTTCAAAAAAAAAATATTTTTATGTAAAGCATATTTTCTTGACAAAGATAGAGAATTTCTTGGATTTGAAACAGATATTTAATGAAAGCGTATTTAAAATCTAATTCTTGGAAGTTTTATTGTTCTTTGAACTTTGCAAACATGTGCTTTCATGTGTGAAAACCCCCCTTGGCATGGGAATATATTTTATATCATTTCCACCCAAGATTAAATGAGATAGAGAGGGTAGAGGTTATTCCCATAATAAACATGTCCCTATTCTATCTTAAGCTTTCTCACATTTTTTTATTCACAACTAAGCATTTTACACTATAAACAAATGGGGAATTATCAACTTTAAGAAATTTTATTCAAAGGAACAATTAAAACATAAAATTAATTCATAAAAATATTTCCATGTAATAATAATTTAAAACTCGTTGTATTAGATCCAAATAAACAGATCGAAACGAAATGTAGGAAATTATTTGCTTTAATATATTTTTATTGCAGTGTTTCAATATAAAATCGATAGTCATATGGTGAGGAAGAGGTTTTTTTTGTTTGCTTGGCGGTGTTCTCATCTTTTTTCATCTTCATACCGTTTTTTTCAAAAGTATCTGTAATCAAAGTCAGCGTACTTTATAACTTTGCATAATAAGAATTACATAATTGAAAATATAAATTTAACTCTAAAAATATCAGCAATTTTAGTGATTTTGTTGAATTTAAATACAACCTAGAATCAAAAAGTCATCTACTTCCTTCTATGTCTTCTAAAAAGGCTAAGATTACAATAATTTTTGTAGAATAAAAAAAATTAAGCCTCTGAACCCGGATGCCGGAAATAATACCTGAGTCATTGAGATCTTTTAAACAATGGCCTGTTTTTGTGCTAGCTTTAGCGATCGACCTCTTTTTTTAATGATTCAGTTCGGACATCCTTTTCTGAAGGTGGACAGGAGAAAATTATTGTTGAAAAAACCTTCCCATCATATTTGTTGAGGGCACAGTGTTGTCCCTTAGACTATCTAGGAACAATAAAACGATCCATTATAAGTCAGTGCGTGGGCTTTTTTGAATTGATCATATTGCCTAGACTTCATTCATGTTATGAAAACTCTTGTAAAAATTCATAAAGGTTTTTTTCCATTTGAAGTAATTGATTCTACATCCGTTGTTAGATTTAAGTCTAGAAATCCAAAAAGTTGAGTAAACAATTCTTTTTAATTCACTGTGCAATTTACAGATTCATGCAGGTTTTTATATATTTTTTTGATTTGAAAAAGCATTTGAGTAAAAATTTAAGCAAATTGAGCATACAGAATTGATAAATAAGGATTAATCTGGGTTCTGAGTGTGGTGGCAATGTCTTTCAAAGTTGTGTCGGGATTGATAGACGATAGGTCAACTTTTTGTTTTAAATCATCAATGAAGTCAGTGAGGAAGTGATATCTGTGGGATCTTGAATTTGTAAGAGTGGTCGGTTTAGTTGAGATAAAAGTCTTGACAATTATGGCAAGTCTTCTTAGCCAAAGAGTGTTGAGATTGGATATTGCAATGCATGATTTGTAGGAATGTAATGAGCCTTCTTAAGAAATGATATTATATCTTTTCAATAGGAGAAAAGGAGAAAACTGTCAAAATGATAAAGAACATGTGTTTTATGGAGAGCAATCGCCAACTTGGGAGAATTTGTGGTTTTCAAAATATTATAAATTCCATATTTTATAGAGTTTATTTTATCTTTAAAGATAATGGAAAGATTAGCATTATAGACAATGCCAAGATCTTTAATTT
>JJOG01004201.1:0-25638 GCA_000715275.1 Gyrodactylus salaris
GACTCCCAATCGACGGAATAATAATAATTGTAATAATGGATGGTTTTGTCAAGACGTTTCGGGAACGGTTGGATCATTCCCTTCTTCAGTTGTCTTTGAAAAGGTTGAAAAAGTCAAAAGGGCAGCATTCACATCCCAAGGTTCCGTCGATAAATCACCCTCGTTCTCGCACTAAATATATACCGTCTACCCCACTCTCTCATTGGTCAATCTCTCTCAAGTTCATCCAGCATACACCATCTACTTTACAGGACTCAAAAACCAATCTACTCTTTTTAATTTTTCCTAACAATTAAAAAAAATGTAAAGCCGTCAAGTTTTATTAAGAGACAGATCACATATATACCTAAAAAAAATTTGTCAACAGGTTGAGTATAAAAATTACAAGAAAAAAAATTAAATAAAAAATAAGAAAATATTATTATTTTTATCCCAGATTTATTTAGGATATAAAAGGGTTGAAAAAGACTTACTAGTTGGCTGTCTAAATTATCTCGCATACGAGATACATCTTTCATTAGTTTGAGATCGAGAAAATTTTGGATATATGACTTGAAAATATTCCTTTCTGCTTCATCGCCGAGCAAGATATCGGTTTGATAGTTACTCTTAATGGTATCCTTTAGAGACTTTCCAGTTTTTCCATCTTTGACTAACTTTGTTGAGTTTCGATTTTCTTCTGCTCTATGACCGATTTCTTCGTCCAACCTATCCAGTTCATTGACACTGAATAAATATTGATTGTTTAGAATTGTATAGTTAGCATCAGCCTTATCTATTCAAAGGTTTATGTAACTTGCCTAGGCCCAAGCATAGAAAAACTCAAAAATTTGAGAATTTGCAGTTTAATTAGTGAGGCGAATGTAACCACAAAAGGAAAAATATTGAAAATTTCGAATGTCAATTAGAAAAGTTATAGCAGTTTCTAGATTTAATATGATTCAAAATTAAGAAAAGAAATTAAAATTATTTTCTTGTCGATGTTATGAGCCTTCTAGTGAGACGTAACAATAATATTACTGTGGTCCTAGGAGGGTTAATCACAGAATTAGAGTGAAAATTCGGTAAAAGTCTTCACAAGATTATCACAACTTTTTTTCTAAGACGATGGTACAAATGAATATCGGCAATAGAAATTATTATAAAAAATCCAGACGTAAGTTTGAAACAGTATGCTTTACTAAACGACTGTCATTATATAGTAGCATGTTAATTTGTCTTACAGAGGCGAATACTATTTCGATCTGTGTGACCACTTGTTACACATTGATAGTAGTAACATTACTGGGATAATATAACTCATCTGACGAGTTTCCCTAGAAATTTAATGTAGGAGTCTTTAACATTGTGTTAAAATTAAGAAATATTTTAACCTGACTAAAAAATGTCCTTAAATATTCCTGTGTAATTTGAATGATTTTCAACGATTCTTAAATATTTTCTCGGTTGTTAATAATAGAGATACCTTTCGTTCTTTGAGACTCACTCTGGAAGAGAATTATCCACGATTTCGACTACAGATTGCTTCTTGTCAGAGAAGATTACTTCATCAATTGGATTACCAATGTCATATTTCTTAGAGAGAAAATAAATTTTAATTAGATTAATTAGAGAGGGAAACCTTTTTTATTATTTCTTGCAAAAATATGCAAAAATATTCTCAGAAATCATAATTTTTTATAGAAAGAATTTTCCCAATGGTAGAACAGAAATGCGCTATTTCAAATGAAATAAATTGCTATTTAAATTGAATATAAGCTCTTTTAGGTGACTCACTTTGATAATGTATGAAATTCTATCAAAGAGCATATTATACAAGAGCTTCTTCTCATTGGCCACATCAGGATTGTCTAGTGTCAGCAGTTGAGCAAAGTCTCCATCGATCGCTAGACGTTCGTCAAGCTTCGAGAGATTGTGGATGAAGTCGGAACCTGATGAGATGATACTCTCATGATCGGAGATTATGTGGTTCACATCGACTGACATGTTCCGATCGTTGAATGAAATCCAATCTTTTAAATGCTGACTCCAATCCAAGGACTAGATAAAAGAGATTAGAAAATTTAATTCGCCCATCTCGAAAATAACAATTTTAGGTTATTTTAGTAGAAAATATTAAACTTGAATAGTTCTTCGGTAAACTATACCTTTTACAGTCCAATTTGAACAAGTGAAATTCAAAATGGAAAAAACGAAAGCCATTTAAAAAATTAAGGAAAAGCAACAAAAATAAACTTTTTTTTATAAAAAAACATGAGTTATAATTTATAACTTGTCAATTACAACCAGGGCTACCCAAAATATGCATTACTTTCTGAGAAATACACGTGATATGTTCGTAAAATATGCATAATTTAAAGAATAATATGCATTTGTCAGCACTAATTATAACTAATCATGAAAAAAATATTTTAGTCAATTTCTAAAAGATCATATCGTGCATTTCCATTTTCTGCAAGCATTTAAACTTTTCTTTAAATATGCTCCAAGCTTTTTCAATCAAAGTAAGTTTGAGGAAGGACCAAGCCTTAATCTGTTGACTCTCAATAAACAAAGAAAGGGGAAAACTGATTAGGTTAATCAGTTCAAAAGATAACACAAACATAAAACCATTTTGAATTTCACTTCTTCCAAATTGGACTGGAAAAGGTAGAGAAGTAAATTTAAGTTCATTGAATGATTGTAGGAATTTTCCATATTTGTAATGTAAGAACTCAATCGAATAAAGATTACGCCTTCTACAACTGTAATCTTTGGTATTTTTTCACCTACCAATCACTACCAACTCACCGTTGGAACTTTCCTTGTAATCTTTGAATGCTCAGCATCCCGACACCTTTTCATCCATTCCACAAACTTGTCTGAAGTAACTTCAGCCTTTCTATTAACTGTCTTGGTGAGTCTAAGAAATAATAATAAAATGTTCTAGACGCAAAAGTACATTTTAAAAGTATAATTTCATAAAATTGTCAAAAAAATATAAAGTTTAGCGAAAAGCAAGTGTGCTGGTGAGGACCAAAATTAACTTTAATCTTTGGTTATGTACATCTGAGTCTAACTAATAGATATTGAGCCTGAAACACATTTCGCGGGCAATCAATGCAGCCCTCCTTCCCCTATTCTTATAAAGTCTCAAGAAAAGGTTTCAAGTATTTAAAAAAATTCAACTCACGTATGAGAAAACTCATCATTACCGAGTGAGAATTCCGGTTTATTCATTGGTGGTGGCTCCTTGATCAGGTCCATGAAGGCGTTATTCAAACTCTTGTCATTATTGAGGAGGATACTTTTTGACTTTTCGAACATTTGCGATGTTGCCGAAAGGACTTCAAGTTTGAAGCTCCACGGCTGACCGTCGTTGGAGACGTTGAATTCGTTCTTAATCTTATTTGTTACTGGCTGAGTGGATTCGATCAGTGACTCCCAGCCGGCGGTGCCATTTCGGTGTTGCACGAAAATCCTCTTGCAAATTGGTATCTCTGGGATTTGGATGTTGAACTAGTAAAATGGTATTGTTTTTAAAGTTCCTTCTTTCAACTCTCAAAATTGCAATTTTAATGTTTGGCACTTTTGCAATCTTGAGTGACTGAGGCAATAAATAGACGATGCTACTCGCGAAAGTGATTGCAGATTATCACAAGAATATACTGTAGATTAGACCCCTATGTTGTAAGACTCCCATCTCTGATATGAATGATACATTAAATCTTCAATTATTTTTCTCTTCACGACTAATCAATGCATTTTGTAAGCCTAAAAGCTAGATTCAATAGAGCTCAAAATAAAAATTCTGCCTATATGACTAAAAAACTTTAAGATGAGTAGATTCACCTGTGATATCTGCTCGTTAATCTTAATCTTGTTCATTTTCACATTAAATGACGTCCTTATATAGGCCCACGAGACTAAACCCTTTTCATCTTCCCCTCTTTCGAGCTGGGAAAACTTTGTCGCATGCTTGAAGAAGGCGGTCCATTTATCACCGCTAATCTTGTCTTCGGGCTTATGATCGGAGTTGATGATGTTGTTGGTGTTGTTGATTTTTGCATTAATTGTCATCCTCTCCTTGATTCTAGATTCACTCTGGAGTTTGAAGAAGGTCTTGGTATAATTCTTTGGTATTTCTACGACAATCTCCAAGGATTTCAATTCGATTGAGCCTACGTTCAGGCTCGTTTTCATATCTGATTGTACACTCTCTTCTAGGATTGAAGTAATGATTCATTACACAGATTCAAAAATAATATGATCCTTTTTAGAGAATTTTATTTAATGTTAGAATATGAAATTCAAAAAAAATTCAGCCCTCAAATTCTTTTTTAGTTTCTCATTGTTGCAATTTGAAGTCACAAAAATTAAAGTAAAGTTTTGTAGAAGAAAACCATGTTTTGAATTAAAACCCCAAGAATTACTTGAGTTCTGATTGGGAGACTTACCTTCTTGACTGGTTTCATCAAACGTTTTCTTTGGTGTGTAGCATAACCATCTTGGCTCGTGAACCTGCTTACTAAAGCCAATAGGATCACAATAGTAGGGATTTTCTTCCTAGAAACAAGATGAGCATTTTAGTTACAAACTTGGAAAATTGGATATTCATTATTTATCTCAACCGGCTCATTCACCATCACTGCTGGTTGATTTTCCTACTAACATCAATAAAATAATAATAATTTTAATCTTGGCAGAGGTCAGTGAAAATGTACAACTTGAATTTGCACCGATTATTAATTTGGAAGATTAATTTTATGACATGCTAATCCTAAATCAGTGCTTGCTTAAATTCACTTCAAGCTACATTTTGAAAAGAACAAATGAAATTAAAATTTGGAAATTTAGTTTTCAGTTGTAAAAAATACGAAACTATTTTTGAGTGCTTCAAATACTTACCCTCAAATCGTTTTCTGAGTCCATAATATCGAAAATATCTTTGATATTAATATTCTCAAGGTGGCCAATATCCGGTTTAGAAAGGCTGAATATAACCTTGTAGTCGTTACTCAAACTAGTGATTATCGTAAAGATAACTGGCGAAATGCGTAATTTGACGACGGAAAGCTCTTCAACCTCGAGACTCTCTTGCATTTTATTACAATGGCCACTTATTATTGCAGACCAGTTGAGGGAGTCAAAGAGCTGCTCTCTATTTGAGACTACTTCGTCGATGATTTCTGTCTGCGTTTCCAGGCTATTCCGTATGGCATTAAGGCTACCCATGGATAGGCGGCCTCTTGTGACGTCAGCGTTGTTTGAATTGAAACTTTGATGTCTCCGCTTCTGCGAACGACTTATGTGGCTGACACTTTCTGAGTTTTGATTGGTTAGGAGACTAATTGACACTGAGTCCATGATTGGCTGGAAGAATGCATTGAATGTTAGGGTGAAATAGATTTCTTTACGTTTTTTTATTTATTTACAAAAAGTAGTGTTTGAGTTTTTTCATGATATTTCTAGTGATTCAATTGCTCAATTACCCCTAAAGTATGCATTAATTTAAATATGGATAGGTTATGGAGAACTCATTGTACACATACGAGTTATTATCTCTGCTTATTAAATTATGCTCACTAGATATTTAGAAATTTCATTGAGGCTCTTCGAATGTCCATAAAATATAGAGAGTAGAAATCGCATCTGCATAGTAATTCTCGCATGTGAAACTTGGCGTCCTGGAATCTCTGGGGCAAAGGAATCAATGAGGGTCGGTATGCTTTCGTTGAACAGGAGATCCTTTGATAGGCTCTGATGTCGGTATCGTATTGTTATCTCATTTAACTATTTTAGAGATAATTTTACGATTAATAGTTTTTAAACTATTCTCTGATCGACAGAATTCAGCTAAATCTTTAGATAAACAGTCTACTTGCAAGTAACATTTATAGAAGCATTTTCTATTCGTTATTTATTATATTGGAAAGGTTCAAGGCCTATTAGTTGATCTATCAACTTCTATCGAAAATACCAAAAAAATAATTGCAATAATTGAGAATTCCCCAACTGCACTCTGATTTTGAGAAATTGAGTTGAATAAAAGACGACTTAAATAATTCTAAATATGAAAATGCATTTAATGTTGTTGCATCTAATGATTCAACAAATTGTTACTTTGAAAATAATTTCAAATATTCTTTTTATGAAATAGATAAAAATCAATGACATTGAAAAGGGCTACCAACTCACATCAAACCTGATTTTTCCAGAATCCTCAATGGGTTCATACGAAAGCGTCAAGTCTTGATTGCTGCTGTTGGTCGAATGAGAGCTCAGTTGATTTTCATAAGTTTTTAATTCAACAGTTACATTGGAGATGCTAAGACCGACGTCGAGAACAATGAAAACCGGTGCCTTGTCCATCATCTTTATTGGCGACTCAGGGCTGACCTCGTGGGTAGGATTGCTGAAGGCGCTGTTATTCTCGTGATGTTTCTTCACGAATTCGCCGTTCTGAACGCCAATGGAGCTCTCAATGTCCTCCCTGGTAGTACCAGGATATTCGGAGAAGACCCAGCTGACATCCTCGAGGTGGTCGTAAGAGCAGAGGCGACCTCTGGACTGGATCACATCTAAAGTCATTGAGGCAATTGTGAACGCCATGAAGACTGGCGTGTTCTGGTAGTCGTCCATGATTTTCTCATGGAATATTTTGATCTGAAACTTGCGGTCAGCACGGTTCCGCATGCTGATAAAGGAGGGGAGGTATTCGTTGGAGAAGATTTCTGAGTATTGATTTGAAATGTTGAGTGATAGGCGTTCCCAGGTTAACTTGCTCGGCTTTAGACTGGAATGGAGCTTTTTACGTTTACTCTCGCCTTTTGTCAGCTCTTCGAAGTGGTCATTATCGGCGAAAAGATGGTTCGCTCGGGAAATTCCGTTAACAAAGTCGTTCATCAGCTTTATCTGATGTGGTGTCAAGTTAATCTAAAATAAAGGTTCATAAATATCTATTCACTTTGACCATACATGAAGCTTACCAACAGAAAGCTTCATAGATGCCTTTGATTATGCTTTTGATATTTTGAAAACAATTTAATCTAATAATCTAGACTGTTATTTTATTAAGAAAAGCGTTAGATGTCCATTAATTAATTAAGGAAATGTTAGGCTTTCGAATGACATTACTTTTGCACCTCAATAATATTAGGTTTCGAAAATACAGCTGTTTGAAGTTTACGCGCGAAATTAATTTGAATTTCTTTTCCTAATTTAATTGCCTCATTAATTAATCTGCAAAAATAATTTTTTAAATTGAGGACGGTTTTTTAGCCCATAAAGCTACAAAAATATGATATTCCGTCAACTCTTCAGTAGCCCTCTTCGGTGACTGTTTATATAACGTAAGATTACTCACAGAATACGACGATGTCTTTGGCCATAGGGCAATACTGATCTGCATGTCATAGCTAGCCTCAAATTTTGAAACCTTTACAGCCTGGCCAGAGAGCACGTTTGAGATATAGCCCACAAAGATGTAATCTCCACTGTCAAATAGAATATTCTCAACTTGATACAATGGATCATCGCTGATAGGCTCTAGAGTTAAAGATGAATCTAGAAGTCCAAGTTTGTGAGTAAAATTTCCAGTTGCGTTCTAATAGTGAGAAGGAAAAAAATTAAATCTTCTTACAAAGGAAGCTACCAAGATCCAACATGAACGTGATTGCCAAGGAAAATTCAGCCGTAGCAAAAATAATTCTATTTTGTTTAACGTATAAAGTTAAATACGTCAGTATAACTTCGAAAATAATTCATAAAAATTTTAAAAGAAGGATCAACTAATTTCATCAGTCCTTCAAATTGTCCTTCAAGTTAAAGTTAGAATGATAAATATTTTCAAAAACATTCAATGGTTCTGGAATTGAACATTCATGAATTCTTGTCTTATAATCACAACTGCATAAAAATATTAAAAATCAATTTTGAAAGAAAACTTTCAGGTTTGCCATCGTAGGGTAGTTCTGTTGTTTGCAAAGATTTGGCCTAGTCTTCGTTATGTAGAATTTCTCCTTGATCAATAAGTCGAGCATATAATCGAGAGGGTTTCTTGTTAGTATCCTGAATTTAGATGGATAGACTGTACATCTGCATGTTCTACTGTGTTGAAAGATTGACTAGCCCTGTCTGGTCATGTGTTCATTGATCCTTGTCGTCAGTTTTCATTTTGTATGTCCTATTCATATTGATCCACAGTCCCCGGTGAACTTATAGACGACATTCTTGGTTTCTTTCTGGTCAAGATTATCTTTGTGAACAACAGAACTACGTCCATACCCTACATTGTAGGGACCCTACAATGGCCAACCTGAAAGTGTTTTTTCTTTCAGAGGGTTTTTGAATTCCAACTTGAACTTTACCATTTGAAGAACTGATGAAGTTGGTTAAAATATATATATCCTTCTTTTAAAATTTTCATGAATTCTATTTTGATTATTCAAGTCAAAACGAAGAATAGTTTTTAAGGAATTCTTGGTATTATGATTCAAAACATAACTTTCTGCTAGAAATAAATCAACTTGGCTCGGAAATCAATATCTCAATACTCAGAGAGGTCACAATCGTCTGAATGGTAAACATTTAACGGCTCCTGAATCTCTGAAAAATATCTTTTGTCAAAATAATATTCGTAAACGGAATATACGAACCTTGATTTCCTCATCTGGACCTCTAGAGGGTGTACAAAAGAAAGAGCCGATAGAAAAGTTTAGCTTCCTTGTGTTAATTTCGGACTTGAGCGTGAAATTCGGAAGTGCTGCGTAAATGTTAATCTTCAAGTTATCGAGGAATTCTTTCTTCATTCCAAATGACTCATTGTTTCTTGGGAACTTTGTGGTTTTTATGATCTTCTTCTTGCTCTGATCAACCGTTAGCGCATTCATGACTAATAGCCAGTAATCGATGCACGAGTTAAAAGCCTATGAGGAAAATACATTTTACTAAAATTTAACATGTTAAAAAATGTAAATTGGAATCTGTTTTAAAACTCATAAAATCGCTGTAAAATAATAAAAACGATCGTTTGATATATACGATCAATGCTTTTATGAAAATTCAAATAATTTTGAATTTAAGACAGTATGTATGCAGTAACTAACAAGAGTACTCAAATTAAAATATAGGTGTAGGTTGAAAACTTGGTCAACTGTGGATCCAACCATACTTCGGTTTTTTTCGAAGATTTTATAGTTATACAAGTTATAATGAAAATTGGACTTGTAATCCCAAAGTTCAAACAAAAGTTGGACTTGTTTTAATTATTTTTAATATTCTTTGTGAATGAATAGTTCTCTGAAAATCGAAAACTAAAATTCTACCGCTAAATGACAAAGGTAACCAGAATTTCTGTCATTCATTTAGGCTAACCTGCTTTCTAAAGATAAATTAGCAAGTTAAACCTGTTAGCAAATCAAGAAACCTGTTAAATCATTAAATTGATAAATGCAACGGTGACATAATTATCTCTAAGAAAAAAAACGGTTGCTAATAATTTATTATTTTTATTTATCCTTTTTCTAGACATGTTCGAGAATCAATAGGTATCCTCGATACAAAGCAATGAATAATTAAGCAATTCAATTTCAATATCTATAAAATATGTTTTTCTCTCACTCGATAAGCATGTATGTACTTTTGGTAAACTTTGATATTGGTAATCTCAGGTAGAATGACGATCGATTCAAAAGTATTTGAGAAGCATGTCGAAATCAGCTGAAAATGAAGAGAATTATATCAAATGAGAACACTTTCAATATTCTCTTGATACTTGGAAAGGAGATGAATTTCTTCAAAGGACTATATTAATTATTATGAAAATAGTTTACCTTCATAATCACTCAAGCATCATAATTTTGTACCTTCATCTCTTATTTTCAATTCTTTCAAATTCATCGTTTTCGTAACATAAATTACAATATTTTGTTAAATCTTTGATGCTGAGCTTATCAACAGCTATTGATGTAGAAATCGAAGAAAAAGTTGAATACAAAAAAAGAAAATGAGAACGAAAATGTTAGCACATTGTTGACTTTTTGTCAACAAAAATATTTTTTTAGTACAATGCCTGAAACTAAAAGATTTCGAAAAGTTTGCTCTAATTTCCACGAAAAGAGACGTCAATTTAATGGTTTACGGACATTTTTCGGACTATTATGGACTTTTTGGACGAAAATAATTTTCAAAGGAAATTTTCGGGCTAATTTTGATTTAATTCATATCGAAGGAAAAAAATGGCCCGATTTAAGCAGACACATCACTCGGTTATACATAGTTTTTGAACAATTCTCATTGGCGTTTTGAATTTTGAAATTAAAGCAACAAATCAGATGAGAGGATTTCTAAAATAAAACTTGATCTCTCTCATAAGAAACGACTGTACTGAGAAAATAGAACATGAACCGAATGACTTGGCTGTTTCACCTGTTTTTGATTTTTATTAACCCGGGTAAACCCCTTGGGAAACTGGTGTCCAGCTAAGAAAAAGTTGAAAATACTACTATAAAATTGCATTCATTAAACTCAAATTTTATCAAATTTTAGACAAAGGAATGAGCTTTTGATTGGTGTAATTATTTCTAATTATACAAGTATCCAAAGTTTTGCTATCAACAAAACTGCCATTTTAGTCATCCAAATTTTAATTTTCCAAAATCTTAAAATCAATGTAACTTAAACATCCGAATTGCCCCAAATTATTTTTTTATTTAAAGATGGTCATCCTAAGATTACTACAAAGTTGAAAATATTTCAAAATTATGCACTGTTCTTTGAGAAAACCAAGTTGAAATCTTTTTTTCAACTTTTAAACTAAGAAAATATTGTTCTCGAATTAACCTCACTCATTATTCTGAAGTAAAAATTGATCAGTTTTTACATACCTTGGTGTACCCGGGTTAAGACACTTTAGGAATGAGAATAACAGAAGATGAATTAATTGATTAATTCTCTCTTCCGGAGGAATATCAACGTTGAAGATAACTCAGATCATCCAATCAGAGAATCACTCACCTCCAACCTAATCGCCTCTAATCTTGACGATTCGTCATGAATCCTTTCAAAGTATCCATGCCAATCGAAAAGTTGTGATATCTTCTCTAGCTCACTAGCGACCCTCGACTCTCTTAGGAATGCATGCATCCTCTTCTCTAGTTGTTTTTGTATACTCAACTTCAATTCAATGGTTGTGGGATTTGAAATGAGATCCTGTTCTACTTTACTCTGCTTCTCGATCAGAATGATAGCTTCTAAAAGAAAGAAATGAAAATATTTCCCCATCTTTACTTGAAAGATGAAAATAATTGAATCAGCTCTTGATCAGTCTGAGAAAGCATTACTTTGTAATATGAAAAATTGCATATTGGTTTAAATTTCAGTTCATAGAGTATAGTTTGAAGAAAAGATTCCATTAATATTATCAAGTCAAATAAATAAATAAAACATTTAAATGAGTAACCTGGTCGAATTAATTAAATTTCTTAATTTTTATATAAAATCATCAGTTCTTCTAAGGTATGAGGTTTGATAACCAATTCTGGATTTTGTTCTCAATGCCTGTAAAATAGTGAATTCTTTTATTTTAAATAGCTGTTTGCTAAAATAAAATTCTGGAAAATGCAAAAAATAGTTTAAAAGTGTTTAAGTAAAATTACCTTCTGAATCATTCGGCGTGAAAGATAACTTTGGATATCCGAGGCATAGAGAAATCCGGTAGTGACCATCAACTGGGGAATAGTAATTATTCGAGTGTTCACAACCTGACTCAAGGGCACCGGAAACCTTTGCCAATTGAAATTGAAGACTCTTAAAGTTATTCCTCTGCACCAGTTCCCTGGCATTATTCTGAATGTTAACCCTCAAGTTTCCAATGTAAAAGCGATTTCTATCATGAACCTCCCGTCCGGGGCATTCGTTCTTAGTGAAGTGATAGATTTTCTTTTTTATCACCTCTGAAGAGTCCTTACTTCCCATCGACCTGAAATTTAAAATAAATTAAACTTCAGGGAAAAATTAGTTGCATTCCCTAAATTGTTAATGCAAATTATGAAAGAGCTCATTTGATGATGTACTTAGAGGTAATTCAAAAAGTAATTGGGATTTTTTAGTTTTCCACACTAAAGGTCTATTATTTTCTCCTTGGAAAACTTCTTATAGTATAATCTTAAAGATTAAGACAATCTCTGAAATCTGTGAATAATCTCGATGACTGAGCTTCTCATCAAAAGACTGATAGTCACAAAAAGCAGAGCTATTCATTCAGCTAAAATTCACATCAGAAGAAACGTATAATAATAACAAATTAAATGGCATTATCACTTGTGATGAAAAGTGGATCTTTTTGAAAAACGTGGCACCCAAAAGATCTTGTAAGTAGGTCGACGATGATCTAATGCAGACCCCTAAAGTATCCCAAAGTTGTGTGTTTTGGGAGATATGAGAAGCTTAGTTTATTGTGAGCTCCTTGAGAATGAAAAACGATCTACTTGAAATAGATAAACAAAAAATCTTTGAGCTACGCTCGTATTTGGCCATCAAGTCAAGGCAAGAACCCATGTGTCTTTACAGAAGCAATTTCTAAATACTTTTGGGATGCTCTCTATATTCTCAAGCATTGAACCTCAAGGTTTAACCCTTTTCAAGCCCAAAAACTTTCTTGGGGAAAATTATTCATAAATGGTTCTTAGGTTGACACTTGGGCTCCTTCATATTTTGGGAGCAAATCAGAGAGCTTCTAGCGAAAAGGAAAAAATTAGTTTTCTGACTTTTAAAGTTTTGGAAACTACTTCTCAATACTCTCAACTTATTATTGGTACAAAATTTCTAACCTCAAAGGCCTCGAAAGGGGCCAAGCATTGATTAGTAATACAAACTACATTATGAAAAGATCGAGAGAAAAAAATCTTATTTTTATGTCGATAACATGAGCAAAAACTTTGCCTAAGCAAAAAATATCAAGGGTGATATTGTCGAAAACTTGACTGGATACAGAGAATAATGCATCTAGGTTTTTCAATCTATTCTTTGATTAAATACATGTTGAAAGAAATAAGTTGAAGAAATCTACCTTCAAGATGTCTTCAAATGAGGCACATTCAACATTATTTATGCGTTGAAATAAATGAACATTTAATGCTTGTTGATCTATAGAACCATGGTTGTTTTTAGGCAAAATTCAAGCTACATTACTCAATTAATAAGGCTCACTCAGACAAAAATTACTATTAGTTGACAGATGAAATTCTATTGGTTCTATCAATAAGGCCAATGAGAGTCTCTAATTTTTTATTTTCAGAGTACATAGTAGTATCATATATTGTGACGTTAAATGCTTTGAGCCTAGAAATCCACATTTTAGAGAGCTCTCACCTATCTCTTAAGATTCTAAGAATTCTTTTTATGAGCTCTATCTTCCATCAAGTAACTTACATTGTCTCTAAGAGGGACAAGAGTAATCTATTTATCTCCAATATTATCTCTCCTGTTGCATACATTCGTTTGGTATAACTGTCATCTAGCGTCTTGTTTTTCTTGGCTTTATTTATATTTTTCAAGTCCCGAAGAGACTCAAAGGAGTTGGTGACATTCACGGAAATTTCCTGAATGGATAATTCGTTGGAGGTTTTCAAGGTTTTTTGTTGATGATTCAGGGGAAGCTGGAAAATTAATATATATTCGAATGCATGAAAAAATTAAATTACAATTTTAAGAGAGATTTTAAGCTGTAATCCCACACCATCTTCAAATTATAATTTCTTATTAAGATTTTTCCTTAGATATTTGAGCTTTTCATTATCTGATGAAGTGTCAACATCCGAGAGTTGTGTCTAATCTTTTCTTAATCTTCAAAAAAGGCAGGTGCCTACTTTTTTCTAGGCATTTTCAGACACTGAGATGAGTGATACTATGAGTTGAGTATGAGGGAGAAATTCCCACTCATTGTTGAAAAGAGCAGACCGTTTGATTAGAAATTAGCCCTACTCATTAGTTAGAAGAAAAATATGCTTTTGGTATCATCAAATATTATAGTCATATAAAAATCCCTGTATATCTAGCAGGAACGAAAACTTACATTTCTATTTGCAAAAACAAAGGCAAATTGATTTTCATTTTCCAAATTCGAATTGATATGAAGTTCTATGCAATAGTCTGACTCGCTAATTGTAGAGCTATCAGTTGACGAGGCAATACTCGATCGAGCACTCTGATAAGGTTCCTGATCGGAAGTGGATCTCATAGAGACAGCGTCTTCAAAGGCCGGTGTATGAGTGATATTAGTATTTGCAATCTTGTCAATGACACACTTTAGGGTCATTCGATCCAGTTTGACCATTGCATGATATCCTTCATTGAGGATAATGTATTCCATACATGGTTCTAGATGAAAGATTTCATTTCAGTGAAAACGACCAGGGGATCGTTGCAGTGGTTCATCATTTTATATAGAAAATATTCAACTAAGAGAGTGCATTAACTATTTAAAATACACAGCGTTTAGCCTATTTTAAATAAACATGTTTACTTATGCTAAAAATTGCGAGAAAATGTAAGATCCTAATAAGAGGACGTTTTTAAAGTTAGATTTTTCTGATGAGAATTTCAATAACTTCTCAACATTGTGGGAAAAATATTTATCACTGGCATATAATTTATAATGTCATTATTAACAGTAAATACATAAATATTTCGATCACAATCATCAGTAAGGCTACCAAATTTATTTTTAAATTGACATGTTTTTATTTAGCTCTCAAACACTCTTAAAAATCGACTCCCAGTTCATAGAGGTGCCCCTAAATTTTCAGTTTTCTGCCTTTTTCAAATTCACACTTTACGAGATGGAAAACGTATCATTTTCAAAGAAGAACCAATCATATCGCAATGAATGTGTGACATGAATCATAGTCTCTGATTCACTTGTCGGGTTTGTGCGTGTGTGTAAAATCACTTTTGCAACTACAAAAACGTGGAAAAAGTCCGTAATATAGTTTTGGACTTTGAAGACGATGAAATTTTCGTTCGGAAAGCTAAATCTGCTGTACAATATTGCAATCTGAACAGGGATTTATTCTTAATTCATAGAAATTATTGGAAATTAATTCCAATCATAAAGCAGTTTGAATCACCTGGTTCGAGAATATACGACTGCTTTTTTGTTTACGCCTGGTAGACCTACTCATCAGACTTGGACGGTTTTATGGACGTTTTAGTTCGAATAAATAGCTGTAAAATTAATTCCAAAATAAAGTTGCTTTTACAGGTAAAACACCCAAAAGTTTCGGTAACTTGATTAAATTTCATTTTTGAGTTTCTTGGAAGGTTTTTTTAAAAATAAATTTTGAAAGATTCTGATTGGCTGTTTTTGTTTTTCAATTTGCCGAAGTTCAACCTCATGAAAATTTAGTTATTTTTTTCTGTCGTGTTCTTCAACTAAACTTCTAATTTTAAAAACATGGAAAAAAATTTTCTGATCAACTCCTCCTTGGGACTTCCCCAAAGCTTTATTTCCATAATATGAATAGAATTTTTTTTGTTTCAATTTCACTCTCTAATACTCACTTATCAACGAAAATCGAATGTTGATTTGCTTCTCAGCATATTTGGTCATTGGTATCTTTAGGTTCAAAAATAGGTGATCAAACCTGAATTGAACAGAATTCTCAATGAAAACTCCAAAGTTTCGTTGACTTTCGACAATGTAATTCTTGACCGGCAACATTTCATGAGGCCTATAAAATATAGGAAATTAAACATTTTCTAGTTCAAGTCAAGACATTTAGTCATTTAGTATTAGAAGAATGTTATTGAGAATGATTAACGCAGTGAATGTTTCTCTGATCTGTTTTGAGAACGATTTTCCGATTACAATTATAAAGCTTTACCCTCCTATATCTGAAATTAATTCAGTCAAAAAAGAAGGGGATTAATTGAGGATTTAACATTTATACCTTCATGCAGAATCGTTTTTAGGATTCAAGCTATGTTCGCTCTCGTGTTTATTGATGAAACAAAAATTGAATACTTACAAATGATATATTGAAACACTAGGTTAAATTTACTCTAGTTTAAAATGGTGGTCAATTAAGTTATGAATGCTAGAGTTGATTTACCTAAAACCGTGATATTACTGTCATAAGTAATAAAATTTAAAGATTATTCTGTTCAGATTGAAGTTATCTAAAAAAGTGGATTTCATACAAAATCAAAGGGAAAACCTAGCCAACGCAATTCAAATCTTACTTTTGAAGAAGAGATTTTTAGAATAAAAACTTGCAGCTCTTACATACAGAATATGAATCATAAGACGATACTCTATATGGAAATTCCAATACACCTGAAAAATGAGAGTTATAGTTCACTCTATTATGGTATTGACGATAATTTTCAACTCGGTTGCTTTATTTCAGACAGATTTGTCTGCAAAATCTTTAGAAAGAACTTGAATTCATAATCTGATCGATTGAAACTTGAGCTGACTTGAAAGACAAGTAAGTAAGATAAACTGAAGAACCTTTTAAATATCAGAAATGCTTTTACACTTGTCAAAGAGGTTTATTCAATTTGTTAACACTGATCGCAAAATGAGGTTAAAATCATGATGAAGACATAAAACTAATTTTTCAAGTAAAGAGTTTTTACCTACTAACAAGTAGTAGATCAGGACAGGTGAGGACCAGAAATATGCTTGATTATGCATAAAATAATAATCTTATTCGCGTTATAAAAATTAGTGAAAACTCACTTAAAATTGCGTCTTAGAACAAAAATTTATCTCACTCTAACTGTTCGTATGAAAAACTCACAGTTATTTCAAAAAAATAAATTAGTACACTTTTCCTGCTAATTAGTGCTTTAACCTCTGAAATGCTATCTCAACATTCTTAATAATATGCTATATGCTTTTTGTGCGCCAAAGTGATAACTATGACTACCAAAAATATGCACTATTTGACGATAAAATATGCAAATACTCTCTGAAATATAAATTTACTATAAGTCTATTAAATATGTGTATTTCCCTCGAATATCTCTATTACTAATGGAGTGATTGGATATTATTTGGTCACACATTCATAAAAGGGTTTACACGTCATAACGTATTGTAAGGCAATGTTAGGTGTGTAAAGTATACGTAATACGCATATCAGCACAAATTATTCGATATATCTCATTCACGTGATGAAAATACACACCGTATTCTGATGTCATTTTCAAATATGCAAAAATATGCCCTGAGCCCTTAAAATTTTTATTTTATACATTCTTAATCGACTAATTGCCCCAAGGTAGTGAATAGAGTTTATTGACTCACCATGAGGAACTCCATTCTCGTATATCTAAATCAAAAAGGCATTATTATTCAGCATTAAAGACTAAACTGAAATAGAATTTTTAAATTTGGCGCAGAGCTCCAAAGTATTTGTTTGAAGATTATTGACCTCAACATTTTAAATTCTCTCGAAAAATCAAAAGCAATTCTGACCCAGCATAATATGAAATGATGTTTCTGCTATGAAGTTGATCAACAAGAGCAAAACATATTTTTGTTCTAGCTATCTTTGTTTAGGATTTATCTGAAAAAAATGTATATTATTGAGAATATTGAGTAGAATTAAGTAAAGTGCTTCATTTTTTGAGTGAGCTCAACCAGAATTTTCTAGTGAATTTCCTCCAAAGTGATAAAAATACCAAAATTTAAACCTTTTATTTAAACTAGTTTATTGAAAGATTTTTTTCATCATAGAATGATTGATTATCAGAAAGAGCTCATCCGATAATGTATTTCTAAAGTCTTATTATTCAAAATTTAAAAAAAATTTAATTTGAAGAATTTCCAATTCAAAATTTGCAAGTTTTAAATCTATCTGCTGAATGGTTGGAAAATTTGTTGATTCATATAGAAAATGAAAATTTGAGTGAATATTTACAAGAATCAATCAATATTTGAAACAACTCCAATTTGACAACAAAAAATCGCGCAAAATTCAGATTTTTAAAAATATCAAGAGAAGAGTAGTGTACTGCTAATTAATAACAATTATATGCAGGGTTGATACTGATCTAAATTAGCACTCACTTAATCGACCAATTTCCTCTCTTTTGGACCCCTTAGCAATGTCCATAGGGTCCAATTTATTCGCAGTCGATATGGCATCAATCCTCAACTGACTACCAATATTCATTAGTCGGCCAATGTCGCCAATCTTCAAATCCAAAAGGTTCTTCTCCGGTACCAGGTCCAGTCGTTGGAATAACTGAGCGTTGTCAAAAGTTGTGTCCTGGCTTGCGAGCACTAGCGGTTTTTGGGGAATGTAAAATGCGGCAATAGTAAGAAAGAAATATCATTACTTACTCCTTGAGTCGAATTGATCATTCACTTCGTTGTAGAGTTTTACGACAGTGAGAAGAGAATCTTTTGACAAGAATATGTCAAAGTGGCCAAGGTTACCAGAAAGCGCCAGCCTGTATTATTAATTTTTTTTATTTACTCTATGTTTAGGGCTACCAGATGCACTCTTTTCGCTCACTAGCTTATTAAATGAGTTCTTTTCATAGAAAACTAATTCCCGTCACTTGAAAATGCCTAGGAGAAAAGATGCAAATGCACTATTTTTGCATCTTTTAAGGCCTTTGCACTTTATTGAATTTTTTCAAAATTATTGTATAAAATCGTTTTCGTTGTCGGAAAATGATAGTTATAATCAAGGAGTGGCGCTTTTATTCGATTGACTGTACTCCAATTGTTAATATGCTCTTAGAGGTTGATTATAAAAACATTAATTTTAACCAGGTAACTTTGATGCGTAATCTGACCAATCAAAGTTACTGAATTGTCAAAGTTTTGATTAAAAAATATTATTTGAAGACTTTTTCAAATAATTTTTGCAACTTTTTCTGGTAACCCTTGTTTATTTCAATCAAGAAAGGATTAATTCTTAAGGCACTTGGAAAATATGTTTTGCAACATTTCAGGTCCATGAACTCTTTAATACCTTAAAATTAACGAATAAGCATAATTTTCTATCTAAGAACACCTTATCATGAACAGATATGGTCAATGAAACCTTTTATACACGTGTATATCAAAAGTGTGAGGTGTTTTTAGCTCACCTTGGCTTAATGTTTGAGCTCAACGACGTTGCAAATAACAGCACAATTGGGGCTTTTTGAACTAACAGGATCTGATTATCATGGACTGACTCAGAATCTAAAAAGGTGAAATAAAAAATGTATTCCAATCAATCGCTACTAACGGTACATACTCGGTATTTGAAAGTCATCGAGATGCTCGAACCGGATCATTGTTCGACCGATAATTTTGAAGACATATTTCTTGAAAAACTTGTCGTTCATCCTTCCAAGGGAACAGTCCGGGTTCTCGGCGAGATATATCGCCAAAGGTTCAGTTACTATGTCACCTAATTGAATCACGAGTTTATCTTCTAAGCTTGCCAAGCCTCTGTATCTTACCCTAGAGAAATAATAATCATTTATATTAATATGGAAAAACCTCATTAGAGCGAAGACTATTTTCCATGCAGTTCAAGGCTTGTCAAAACGATATTTTTATATTTTTTCTCTTCTTACAAGCTGATAGTAGAAAAACCAAAGAAAGCTTGCTCTAGCTATCTTGGTTTAGGAGATAAAAAGGAGCCTCATTACAGGGGTTTTAACCCTTTCGCTCCCATATTCTTTTGTCCATATCTTTTTGAGTTTTCAATATTTTTAACTCAAATAAATTCTATTGAATTCTCCTTTGGATTTAAAACAGTTTGGCCGTCTTATTTATTCATTTTGAACAATTATTCTGGTTTCTATGTGATTTTGAAAAATTGGACTTTTTTTTAAAATTACAATTTACTAAAACCTTAGTAGATAATCTCAACGCAAAAATAAATTTTCAGATATCTCTCGCCGTTTTCTCATGGGAGCGAAAGGGTTAAGGGGTAAGCATAAAAAGTAAGTTTCTCTCTTTGAATTGAGTTTCATAGCCGAGTCTAACTCTCTTCTGGTTCACATGAGGGGTTATTATGTGGAAGGAGTGCTTGAAACTGTTTACTCGTTTCAAGGAGGGAGGATACCAGAATCGAATCCAGGCCATTAATCATACTTCATGACTTGGGGAACAAAACTCTAGGCCATTCTTTCAAAATTTAATTTAAAAAAAGCTTGAGAACAGTAGAATTTTCATATGAACAGTTAGAGTGAGATAGATTGTCGCAATTTTAATCAAAATAAAGAGACAATTTTTGAGAAGAGGTGTCTTATTTGAATCTTTCACATTTGAGTTCATAATAATTTCTGAATAATAAAACACATTTTCTGGGTGCTCCAATCATAACCCTTCAAATGCTAATCTTTTAGACCCAGGTTCCTTTGAAAACATTTGAGGTCCTGATCTCTCATATTTCTCTATGATGTCCAGAAGTAATTGCATTTCACAGATCAATTTTTATTAATAATCTATATATTTTATAGTTTACGTTGGGAATTTTCCGAATCGGTTTTTCTTATCAATTACATGTCTTGCAAATAAATAATACTTCCTTTATTTGTACACAGAAAGGCAAGTATAATCACTTGTACACGATTGAGGATGGAGCAGATAGATTGCAACGGGGCAGAGATGCTACCTGTGGGTACTATTTCAATATTTACGAGTTTTCCATTGAAGGAATATTAAATTTTCACATAAAAATAAATTCACTTTTTCTTGAATTTAGATTGAATTATTTTAATTTCATAATAAATAAATAAATAAGCAGAACAACCCAAAAGTATAAAGGGAATATACTCGTCATCTCTATGTTTTACAATGTTATGCTAAATCTTAGCTTGTTAGTTGTCGAAAGGACTTTAATAATAGTGTCTTATTTGAGAAGTAAAATTACTATTCAAGGGGTATTTTTAGGTTTCTCTATTAATTTGAATTCTTCTTTTCAACGAAAGGGTAATTGAAGAAGATCATTTCAGTGGAGCTACAAATCACATTTAGAGATTTGGTGAACAACAAATTGGTGGAAATAATTACTGAAAAGATAAAGATTCAAAAAGATGGTTCATATAGTGAATCTTTATTCCACTCACCCATGCCCATCAAGAATATCTTCAAAGTAGTCCTCAAATATATCCTTTTTCGTGTCTGTCCTCAGGACAATTCTAGGCCCGGAGATTTTCATATTAAAGATTGGCTCACTATTGAAGTGATTCTCTGTAAATACCCGACTGAAGAAGGGTGACATCATGATATTGTCGATCGAAAGTTCAGTCAAATTATCAATCGATGTGTAATGATAGATCAATTCCAGGATTCCTGACCGATAAAAGACATTGCTTGTGTGTATTATACAATCCTGTGGAGAGAAGAAAGAGAAAAAGCTTTAGATGATAGTTGCACTAAATAGTGGAATTATTATATATATTCCTATGGTTTGAAAAAGACATTTCCTCAATCGAATCGAGATATAATCGTATTTTCATAAACAATGATGATCAAGGCGCGTTTGTTTTAAAATAAAATTTGAAAAGAACAAAATTGTAACCGAAACACGGATAAATTATTTGAAATTATGAACAAAACCTCTGATTTAACAGTGCTGACAGTAGAGAATATTTATTTAAATTCTCTGTGACTACTTAACCCTCTAAGTTCACACTTGAAAGTTTTACATGTCGATTTTTCATTATGGTAGGAAACTCAGACGTCTCAATCCCACTCTCAACTGGTTCCTTTTTACTAGCTTTAATGGGAGTTTACTAACAAGTAATATAATCATTAGTAGGTGTCTGATAGAGTCATTGTTTCTCATCATATTGGTGTACTAAAAGTCAATGCACATTCAAAGATAAAGTGAGATTGGGTTATAGTCTATAGCATACTATTCTCATCCGTCTCCTAGTCGGTAGGGAGCGGGGATAGCTGTACTGATGACGAAATACAGTATCTAAAGATTCCTCACTTTATCTTTGAATGTGCATTGACTTTTAGTACCAATATAATATGAAAATAAATAAATTGAATATTAATCTTCATTTTTTGATATGACTTATTGAAGAAAGTAGATATTTTTCAGATAAATCAATCCGAATTGAGTTAGATGAAAGTTTTAAAAAATTTTCTAGTTTATGACAATTCCAAAGTATTCTCAAAAACATATGGTTTTTTCAAATTTGGTGTAATCATTTTTTTATGGATGGTCAAGACATTATTAATTTCATTGTCAAAAGGCTAGATTGAGAAATTTTAAAAAGAGTCCAGGAATAAAAATAACAAAATCGTTAAAAGTTATAAATTTCGAAATATTATACAGGTTGTACTTTATGCATTTTCGTTAAAGTTCTATTAAGCTTTATCATGAAAAGTTTGTCAGGCGAAAGTACACTTATTAAAATAATTTGATGTATAATAAATGTTTAAAAAAAACCTTTTGTTTAAATTGATTTTCTATTAGAATCTTTGCCAATAACTCTATGCCTTTTCTCCAAAAGTCTTCGGTTTTAGAGCCAAAATACTCTTTTCCAGGTTCTGAAGATTTTATCGCTCATATGAAGGTCTTGAAAAAGGTAGTGATAAGTTGGTTGGGTCACAATTACAATTTTTGAGAAGCTCATATAAAGTAAGTCTTTCAGATCCCACCAAACACACAACAAGATCTTCTTTTGGTATGGAGATTGTTTAGGGGAAGAAAGAGGCGGCTCAGAATTTAATTTTAAAGATCTTTTTCGATTTATATATTTGTGAAGAGTATCCATTTCTCATAAAATGTTACAATTCTGTTCAAAAATGTACATTCCTGATTTTTTTCGAGCAAATAATTGCAAGATGAATACTTTTTAAATTTTTGTTGTTCATTCAATTCATGAGGTACCCAATAAACGAGTCTGTTGACATATTCATGTCTTTAAAAGTAGCGTAAATTCAATATCCAAGCTCCTTGGATAGTTCTCGGATTTACGCGCATCCTGATTTAATATTTATTTCAGTTGGTCGTCAATCACTTACCCTGGCCTTCCCGATCGAGGCTGATCTACAAGGCTACATGACCATTTCAATAATTTTTCATAATTAGAAAATTTAAAAAAATAGTTTTTTCTATAGATCATGTGTTTCATTAACACAAAGGCATTATATATGTTGTTGTCAGAGTGGAAACTCCGTCCAAAAGAATTTCGTCAGTGTCAACACTTAATTAGTAGAGAAGATCAAACTTTCGAGATTACCTTGGAAGAATGACAAAAACCTCTATAAAATACAAAAGAAATACTATTTCCTAAATATCGATTGCAAATTAATTATATTTTTTATTATTTTTTACAAAGAGAAAAAACTGATGAAAAAGATGTGAAGTTGTATGTTCGGGATCATGAAATATTTGATATCATTTATGAAAGACATATCAGTCCTGATCATTCAAATCGAGACCCATTCAAAAGTTAGATTACCATTTAAGATTGAAAAACAAATAGGGCTCTTAAGGGCTTGAATATCGGTCAGGCCTACAATAAGAAATATTAAAACTGAAGTATTTTATTCTCATCAATGTGGAAACCGAGTGTCAACACTGACGAAATTCTTTTGGGCAGTGTATACACTGACAGAGTTTCCACTCTGACAACAACATATACATCTCTTGTTCTCCCGTTTCATAGCTCATAAATATTCTAAGTAATCTGTCCGGATATCCATCTTCCTCTAGAATACGTCTTAAGTTCCTAATATCGCCTACAATCTTTTCTTCTCAATTCCAATTATCAGGCCAATTATCAGTCCGATTTTGTACGATATTGAACAGGAGCTAAAATGAAGATATCGCCTCGGGAAGGTATTTCTGGGAGTTTTTCGGCGATTAGTTCCATTTTCTCTACACCCAATCTTGAGCTGATTGTTTTATTCTGTTCTTTAGGGAATAGCTATTCATTTTTTCGTATAGTGCTTCTTTTAATACGATAAATGTATCATCTACATATCATGGGCATGTTTCTGTATATCGGGATATGATCTCATTTATTCTATTTCGAGCTAGAATATTTCTGCTAGTATTGGGCTAAGTGGAGATCCCATGGCTATACAATCCTTCTCATTTAAAGTTTATAAAAACTATTTTAGAAGTACTGATGAGATTATTTGAGATTTCCCTGATATTCGAAATTCATAACTATACCAAGTTTTCTAACGATCACCCGCGTCTCTTGTCCATTCTCTTTTACAAGAAGACTTCTAGAATTGACTTAATTTAGAAAATATTTTTTCCTCATTTTCCCCTCGTTTTTCTCATTAATTTCACGTCGATAACAAGATCAGAGTACAGCTCAAGTCAAAACCTTTTTATCATTGCTAAGAAGTTAAGATATTGTGTAAAGAATTTAAAGAATAAATCCGGTGAAAAATTAATAATTAATCGACTAACGGTATTAAAAGATAGGTCGATCCTCTTCATGTCAATATTGTACTCTGTGCGTATGCTGTCTTTTGCAATTCTCTCGCCAATAGATATCTCCTCGCCTATGCCGTGGAGTATGCTGCCGGCCCAGTCCATCTTTTGCTGTATGGACGCCTTGAAGAGGGGACAACTCTGATCCTTTATAGATGGAAAATAGCCAACAAGCTTGTTGTGCTTATTTCCATTTGACATGGTCAGGCCAAGATCTCCGACTTCAAAGTTGTACCTAGAGGTGAAATTAGATAAAACCTCTCCCTTGTCCGAATCTCAAACTAAAAGTTGAATTTTTGATATCCTAACGTGAGTTGAAAGACGATGTAATATTTTGACTAAAGTCGGTCATATAGAGCTCATAATTATATAACATAACAGTTTTACCTCTACACTTCGTTTCAACTTTTTTTATACGGAGTCCGTTGATCAATTCTCAAAACTAATTTGTAGATTTTCTTACATTGTAATGCGCCATTGTGATGGGCAGAGAAATAATGAAAAAAGTTAGTGTGTGAACAATTGTTCTGAATGCTGCATTCTGATTGGTTATTGAAAATCGCAATTTAAAAGAGGTCTGGGATTGCTAAAGATTGGGATTTTCGCTAGGAACACTCGCAACCACATAATGGATGGTGGTATAAAAATATATTATCTGGGGTCCAAGGTCACGCAAATGTCCAAAAGTAACCAATCCCTTCAGTTCGTGAATACGGATCGATCTGCGAAAAAATTCCCATGACCCGCTCTCTCGGAAAGTTGGGAAAAGCAAAAAAGTGAATTTTTTTAATATAAGGTAAGATATTCTATAAGGAATCCGCGGCTTATTGGCCTTAATGAGTTCTCATTTTTATTTGACTTGATATTTTCAAACTAAAATACAGCTAGAGTAAATAAAACATTCTCTAGGGGAAAAAATTGTTTAATCCTAAAATTTACTTGTAGCCTCCTTGTAAGGGGAAGAGTTCAGCTTCAATTTCAACATTTTTCAATTTGAAAATAATCAGATCATTCCAGGCTTTCTCGTCCACAGCAGACTGCTCACTAAATTTAGATCTATCACGTAGTACTGTCAGATTGATCTTCGTTATCCCAAGATTCACTCTTATGGCAGCATTTGAATAATTAAACTAGAATATGTGAAAATAAAGCGAATCATCAATAAAAGGGAATTCTTTGATGAGTTTAACTAACAGAGTCTGGATCATAGTCTAGGAAAATAGGA
>JJOG01004204.1:0-27648 GCA_000715275.1 Gyrodactylus salaris
AGAAACGTTCTTGCAGTATATATACATGTATTCTTGTAACAAGCCTTAAAACGCAATCAAGAAAACAAATGAATAACTGAAGATCAATTAGCAAATTAAATTTCGAGAATAATCCCATATTAAGGATTGCATTTCGCATAAAAAGTATACGATGTGAGAATTGAATACTCCAATGATTATGCTTTTACCTATTTTATGCATACGTTTATACTTTTATAACTCCTGAATATGGTGTCTAAATTGAATTTTTTCTAAATATCTAAAAATCGAAAATATGCTTTTGGTTGCCCTGATCATTATAAATTCTTCAACTATCATTGATTTGTAAAATATAAAAAGTTAAAGAGGTTGAAAATATCAAGCCAATTTTCTTCTTGCTTGCAGAAATAGAAATTAATTTCACGAATTTTTACAGAATCACAAGGTAAATTTACTACTGTATATATTTGCAATTATTTCTAATTTGAAAATGTTCAACTCGAATCTTTAGAGATTATAGTCTGAAACTAATATTAGCACAAAGATCAAACATTTTCTTCCCAAGACAAATGCTATATATTGGAAAAATGAAGAAGTGAGTTTTTAAAATTTTCACATTTCAGTATTGAAATCTAGCTTTCTGTTGAAAAGAACTTGATAATTATTATTTTTTTACAGATTCAGAATTTAATTCGTGATGTAATTTGAAAACAAAAAGATCTAATGAAAATTGTCAGATGCAAGACCATATTTCGGATGTGAGTTCCATGTTTCTGACTGACATTTATATTCAAGTGTGAAACTGATGAAGTAAAATTAGAAAATAAACTAATTCATTGAAGAATATGAAAATATACTATCGAGATGTTTGTTGGATAAATTGTATAAATTCTGCAGATTAAAAAGCAACTAGTTTGTCAAGATTTTTTTTCATTCTAATAACCTCAATAGGAATCTCTTTATGAAAAAACCCTCGAGGAGCAAACTATAGCTGTGAGCAACTCTTCGGGCTTTAATGTAATTTTCATATAGGAATATGAGGTAAATTAAAAATGATAAATAAGTCTAAAAATTTGCAGAAAATGAATTTAAACTATTTCAAAAACGTATGTTAAATGTATCAATCCTCTCTAGATATGCAAAACGGTTATATCTCGGATATTTTAAATTCGTTTATCACCTAATTTTAAAGCAGCCATAGTATTTTCTAAAATATTATAACCTACCAAACTCAATGATATAACACCAAAATAGTCGAGGACTTCATACAGATTAGCTATTTCAACATTGTACATTGCGCCAATCGAGTGACTCAATGTCTGTCCTAAATGGAATAATTCATATAAAGTACAAACAATTACTGGTTGTAATAAGATGGGTTAAGCTAACGGTTACTAAGCGTTGTAGCTGATCTTAAAAAATCTCAAATCCAATGAGAATTTTACTTGAATGAGTCATTAATTTTTTTTTAATTCTAGTTAATTGATACTAAGAAAGCAGTAAGATTATTTTCAAAGTTATTATATAATAATTAAATAATTGTGTATAAAGATATTTTTTCAATAAACTTTCTCGCCTAACTTTACTTCGAAAATAAAAAGTACTAAAAGCAATAAAAAAAAATTTAAAGAAAAAAATTTCATCCTTGTAACATTATAATTCAAGTTGAAGAAGAGCAACGTGCAAGTAAGTAAAGTTAGACCCTTTAATTAATTCAAGATTGCTTCTTTTCTTATGGTATGTGTCCTTAGATTATATTTATCCTAAATAGAAAAATACTGATGGAAAAGTAAGATGCAAAATTGAAGTCATAACTTGCGCAGTACGATGACCATATGAAAACCTTAGGCGAAAAGCTTGCGGAAAATGTGAGTAACCATAACCTTAATTTTTAAAAATTAAAAAAAAAAATTTTTTGTTTCATTCATCTGATTATAATTTAAAATCTAGAAAGCCGAATTGGTCAAGCTCAATATGATGGTAATAAGGACGCACAATTATAATCTTTCCTCCAAGACTATTGAAGAGGCTAAAATGGTAATTTGAATAAATATTTTTAATCACAAAAAAAGAACGAAAAGAGCATTCTGGCGGTGAGTGTAATAATTTATTATTACTAATAAAATACAACTTTAATCTCTTCCTCAGCTTAAGGAAACAAGCCTGCTTGACGAACGATCTAGAAGGGTAAGCGTTATTATTTTATTTTTAAATAAACTTTTTGTGGATTGATATTTCATTAGATGAGTTTTAATAACTAATTAGGGATCTGTTACCAGTTATTAATTCGATGCATTTTTGTAAAGCTAATTCAACATTTAAATGAATTTTCAGGAACATTTGCATTCAGTGAGTGTCCAGGATACCAACTTTGAAATACAAAAAAAATTAAATTTAAGATACATTCAATCAAAATTTGATCTATTGGCCGAAAAGCCTCAGAATATGATCAGGATTAAGAATCCAATGAATGTAAAACTTAATTTGAATTAGAAAAAAAACATGATTGCAGGGAAAGCAATTATATTGATTTCCCCTAACCATTTCATTGAACCATCCTAAATATGATTTTAAGTTGAAATACATTCAAAAACTTGTGAGTTTCTTTTGAAATGCAATAAAGTTCTCAGGAAGAGAATCAATTTGCAAAGAATATCCTTGTAGGAGTATTGTATAGAATCTCAATTATTGTGAATTTAAAATTTTCCAATTGGAAATCCTCGCCGTAATTTGAATTCGGGGTAACATTTTCTTCTTTGGAAATTGAATCTGGTGGTTGGTTAATGCCTCTATATCTTATCTTATCTTATCAAAGGGTCTCTCACAAAAATAAAAAAAATTATCATCAGCTCAGCAAATTCTGGAAATTTTGCTCCAAGTCTCTTGGATTCTTCTTTAATATTTATTCTTTGAGAAAATTACTAACCTCAGTTCTTGACAGCTTGAAATAAAATTGAATGAAGTAAGAATGAAGAAAATATTTAATTAAAAGAGCATCACAAAATAATACTTGCATTTTTGTAAAGACTTTTTGAGATTATTCACTGGTTAGCATATTTTTTAATAAAGAGAAATGCACAAGTTGTCGCTTTCCCATCTATTTCAACAAAAATTCTTAAATTAAACATTACTACTTATAAGCAACACCTATTTTTAAAATAATCAAAACAAGGTCTTCAAGTCTGGTATAAAATTATCACAATATTTAATCATGAGAACTGATTTAAAATGTTAAGGGCTCTTACATGAGTGATGATCACTTTTGAGCGTGGAAAAAATTGTTCAGTTGACGGATATGCTGACTAGCAAAGACAATTTTGAATGCTTCTCATTGGTCGAGACAAAAGGACCGATCAGAGCCTTCTAACCTAAAATCTCTGGCGTACTGACTTTTGTCACTCCTGATGTATAGGAATTTTTGACATTTTCTTCTTCCTTCATTATTGTCAATACCATTCTCTTTCGGCCTGTTTTTGAAATATCTGCCTAGCTGAATGGGATCCTTGTCGAAATACAGAATAATTTTTCATTTGGCGTTTTTTTTGAAATCATCATTTCATTCAATTTTACAGAATTTAAGAATCTTAATGTGTTCAAGTCTTGCTTGCTGTAATGAAAAAAAACCTTATCTTAAGACTTTAAATTATTGAGCCTTAAAATTACTTTCAAGACAGAAAGAAGTCTTGATAAAATTCGATTGGGGCTCACCCTGAAAGAATGGCTGATGAATTCAGACCTTAAATATTGAAAGCACTTTTAAGGAATTCTTGATGATCTAGTACTGAGGTTTCGATTTATTTTAATTTTTTATTAAATTTCAGGGTGTTGAAGATGAAGATGTAACTTAAAAATCAATTCAAAAATTAAATCTATTTAAAAGATTGGATCAAAGATTGTGAGTTTTACTAGTTTTTTTCTCCTGTCGAAATTCCATTTGCTAGTATTCATAAGATCGCTAACTGATTCTTATTTTCGTTAGACGATTGTCAAGTTAATGATTGAAGACTACAGTGATAAGTTGGAGCATGGCTTTGTAAGCTGAGATTCTAAATTGTATAACGACAGCCTCCTAAACCTAAGGTATTGCTTACTAATGATGAAACGATTGTTTTCGTAGCTACTTTTAGAAATAAAAAATGTAAATTTATATAAGGACTTCTTTAATAATCCTCAATTCAGTTCATGAGAGTAATTGGGAAATATTTTGCGATAATTTCTAGGTTCAATATGAGGAATTTAAGGAAATCTCTTTTAAATACGTACGTATTTTTTTAATATTTTAAATTGATTTTTCTGTTGAACAAATTCAGAAATTTCTAAATATAACATATCTTTTCAGAATTCTCAAATCGTAGAAGTAGGTCTTGAATTATTTTCTTGTATTTATAACCTTTATGGACAGAGTGTAAGACTTGGCATGGATGGAAAATCAATGTAACCTAGTATTCCAGATAATGGCACAACATTTTTTTGACTTGGGTTCAAGATTCACGTTAAAAAGTACTTTAATTTCTAAGATAGTCAAATAGCGTTACGCGCCTAAAGTTGCTCTTTTTTTAACATCGAACAATCCTAAATTCAAAATTTCGGTTTTTTTCTTCTAATATTTCCTTCCTATATTTAATTCAAGACTGAAAAACATGTAAGAATTTTATTTTCAACTAGTAGACCTGGTGTCACACATCTTAGTGACAATTGAGGTTCTAAAATAAATAATTTCTCTTTTCCGAGAATTAACCCTTACCTGAAAAAATATAGAAAAATATTCCTGGCGATATTCCTAAATATGCCCTGAGGGTTACAGCTGCCTTTTAACCTTTTTTTGAAAAATAAGTTCACTTAAACGAATTGTTTCTCCCAAACTTTAAAAAATCGAGTATTTTATCTTGCCAACTAATTTCTGAGTCAAAAACACCCGGGATATCAGATACCCCATTTCCTGGGTGAGGGTTAAGAAATCAAAATGTAAAAAACTCTCTCATGCAATTGAAAGCTGTCAGCCATGGGAAAATGAATATTTGCGTTTGTGTGCGTGCGTATGAATAAAACTAATACATGATTTTTAGTATGTTGTGTGCAGAATGTATATAGATGTATGATTAATTAAGACACAATGACAGCTTAATTAGGAAAGAATGATTTTAATTGGCAGTTTTTCTAACCTGAAGCTGATTGTTTAGACTGTTTTTTGGGAGATCTAATACTGTGATTATACCTTTTAATTGTTTAAAGATTTTTTTGAAAAGATTGAGCACAGTATCGTAATAAATAATCAGTTAAAAATGGGGAAAATCAGACAGACGGTTTAAGAGCCTTTTCGTGACAAAGTCATGACTTTACTTTTTATATATATAGAAGATAGATTCATTAGATATCAAGTTCAAAAAAGCTAGAAAAGCTTCATCGCATTATAATACACGCATTTCCCCAAGCTAACAAGAATAACTTCTAAGAAGAGTAGCCACACTTTAAGACAGATTTACACAGATTCGAACATTTTATAGAATAAGGTATTCACAATTCTGTTTTAATAGGTCAAATTTTGCTATGAAAAGGTTAGTTGTTTTCTCCAAACTAATTCGTGAAACTTTATGCATATATTTAAGAAAAGATTGACATGTCGCTTTAGACTTATTTTCAGCTATCTAAATATAGCTGAAATATTAAAATTATTAGATCAAGAGGGGCAATGAAAAGGTATATTTTACTTGAACTTAAACTCTCCTCAGTTATCTATTCTTATGGAGGTAAGAAGAATAGGAAATTAAACTTGCTTTAGGAAAGCAAAAAAGTGAAATAAATTTATTTTTAATACATTTCATCAAGGGCTGCGGAGACAACGAAATCGTAATCCTATCAAAGGAATAACTTATTTTTATTTCTAGGAAATGAGGAAACACGTAAATCCTTCTCCATATGTGGATAAATTATCATTTTAGAGACCCTAATCAGTCTCTCTGTGAAATGGCGGGTTTTTTTCAATCTGACAGAAGAAGAATTTTGTCAATGACAGAAATGAAAGTATATTCTAATTTTACGATACGGTCAGATGAAGAATAAACTCTGAGCCATACTTTTCCCTTCGATACAACTTTTGGTGATTTGAGAAATATATCAGATATTGTTGAATAAAAGGGAGATTGAAAAATCAAGTCATGATTAGAATTTTCTGGAGAAGGATAGTACTGAAATCTATTTTCTTTGCCGTGAACGTTTAGATAATATTTTATGCACTTTACAAATATGAGAAAACTTATTCAACTTGCTCTTTCAGTTGAAATACAAGCATCGCTGTGAAAGTTATCTACTCGTGAGCTCTTGAACGCATCCTTATTTTAATTTTGCAGAAACTAGAAAATAATGTACGCACAAACTAGCTTGCTTTTATGACAGATTCAACTCGAGAGGGTAAATGAAATCTTCAATAATACAAGTTTATAGGCTGAAATGCTAAAACTCGATCAAGTACTAAACGCATTCTTGTTAATTTATTCAATTAGATGCTGGATGTAAATGATATCTTTCAAATTGATTGCTATTTAGAGAATAAGGGGACTGGAAATAGACGGCGACTATGTGAGATTCAAGCATTTAATAAAATCTTGAAAATTTCTTAATTAATTGACAAAAAATGTAATATAATGATAAAAATTATTTTAGGCCAAGTCCGCCAAAAGATATGTTAGTTGGATTATCAAATCATATCCTTTAAATGATGGATAAGATTTTCACTAGTTAATTATTAGTAGGGCGGCCCATTTTATCAATAAAAATCATATCTTGAAATAATGCATTTCTAAGGATAAAAAGTAATGCTCTTTTAATGCATATGTTACCGGCTTTAAGGTCTCGACCTTGGGGATTTTTTTCCTCCTACTTTCACACATGTACCAGAATATTTGATGTTGTCAGAAAAGATCTCAAATTCACCTAAAATTTAAAATATTCTCACATTGAGCAAGATATGATGAGATGAATAATTATGAAAAGAATACACATTCACACTCACCCAAAAGATCCATAAGACCCCTTTCCATACCACTAACACATGTGAACATCCATCTTTACCCCTCTACTCCCAAAAAAACACACACAATAATCTTTGGGTACATGTGTAAAAGAAGGAGAATGTAATACATATTCCATTGATTGAACCATCAGGTTTTAGTTAAAATTTTAGTTAAATTTTAGAGCTAAGTATGGATAGTATACCTACTAGAAAAAATATATACATTTTAGATATTTGTGTAGCCCTACTTATTAGAATTACACAGAAAAATTGAAATGTGAACCGGTCAAAAGTCTTCAGTTGGAGAGAACTGTTTCTTTAACTTACTAAATTTATAAGAAATCTTCTTTATTTTACAATATTTTGTAGTTGGACCACTTTAAATTACAAGTAAGATTTTCTAACAAAGAATTTCTCTCATTTTGATGCTAAGATAATGTGCTCCTTGTAACCCTTCAATAGATAGCAAAAATAATTTTAATTTTATGATAACTAGACAACAAAACGTATCAAATCGAATATTTCTTCTTAATAAATTGGTTTACTCATTTTTATCTGTCTAACCCTTAATTAAGAGTCAATTATTGAAAACCATCGTGAGTGGCGATGTAATTTTTGATTGTTAAAGTTGAATGAAAATAAAACGTTCGCCTCTCAAACAGTTAGTGCTCAAACCATCTTTCAAACCTTCAAAAGTATGAGCAATTTGTAAATTTTACACTCAATCAAAATATTTTCAATCAAATAGAGTAAAATCTCCCTTGGATATGATGTACGATATATCATTTTCCATAACTTTATTTTGTAGTTTTTAGAGGAAAATGTAGAATAACTCTTAATTCTTTAATGGTTATCAATAAAATAGGACGAAATACTAAAAGTGGGAAACTGAGTTAAATTTATTTATAAATCAAGCTTCTGAAAGAAGTATGATAAAATGGGGGAAAATAATACTTATTTTAGCACAAACTCGATGTTAGAATTGCTTGAATAGAATAACAATAATAGGATTCCAATGCATTGAGCTACATAAAATACGTGAGCTTAAAGTTAATTTCGATTCATCAAATTTTCTCAAATCAGAGAATTACGGTGAGCACCTCAAAATAGTTATTTTCTTCACAATTCATTGATTGATCAACAAAAAGTTATTAATCTTTAAAATCATTTTCAGCATTACTACTCAACTTTGACCAAAGCAAATATGCTCAAACTTATTATGGTGGGTCTAAACCTTCTAACTGAATTAATTAACCCTCCTAAATTTTCAAAACTCTCTCATTTCTTTAAATGATCTAAATCGGATCTAAGTGAGGATATTTTTGATGGAAAGAAAATTCACACTTGATTGTGCCAATACTGAATTTCTTTTGAACCAGAACAACCCCCCCCCCTAATAATAGAAACCTTATAATATTCTGTGTCGTTTCGAAACCTTTCTCGCACCTAAGAACTTAGGCTGTGAGGGTTATCCGGATCTCTGAAACCCCTCAAAGAATTAAATTGATGAAAAAAAATTCTTTAGGACAACGATCTCAGATGGGTAAGATGACATAATATGTTTTCCAAGTAAACAATAGCTTGGATACATGGAAGAAACTGTATTTTAAGCCGTTGATTCTAATCTCTTCGTAGTACGGTGCCTCTGTAAAAAAGTTGAATTAATATATTTTTGACTAAAAGGTTCCCGATAAAGTAAAAATAAAAATAAATTTCATTCCTCAGAATATCAGAAATTTTGAATTCCAAAGGATTGTACGTTAAATTTATTATCTATTTTACAAATTCTTAAAGCGTGAATATCATAATAAATACAAAGATGCGAAGACTGGAATATTGAAGGGTGAATTGAAGATATTCGCTGAAGTAAAATCTGTAAGATTGATCTTAATACAACTTTAAACTATAACAGGAACAAAGAGTACATTAAAAATTTATTTGATTAAAATTTACAAAAATAGAAGTTCATTGGTCATGTTAAAACACTCATGGAAGATATGGTGAGTTTTTCTTCTTTAAAAAGTATATTACAGGTAAAGTATTGTGTTCATTCACCAGGAATGAATAAAAATTTGCATTCATATGGTTATAGATTTTGAATGCCCAATAAAAAACGGTTATTTATGACATGTGAACCAGAGAAAACGTGCTCTCCACTAATTCAATGTATGTCCCCTGCCCTCATTTCTGCCTTTTTTATTTTCTTAAGGTGTGTGCTAAAGGCACATTTTGTCTATGATTGGAATACATCTATCATATTGTCATTTGTCAGAGGTCAATTGTAATAAAAATCCAGCTGAATCATTTTAGTGTTACATAAGGAAATTAATTAGTCACACATTTTTTTGATGCAGAGGGTAATTTTGTGTAATTAAGGGTTGACAAATTTTAATTCCTTCTTGGTGTATTACATAAAATGAAGGATCCAACATCCGAAAAACAACGAGCTAAGAAATTAAAGATTTATTCAATATACATTGTCTATAAACTTGTTTCCGAGGACTCTTGGCAAGGATCGATGGAGAAAAGTGATTTGAGTTTACCAAGATCGGTCAATAAGGTTCCCTTGTTGGAATGTGTTACACTTGAAATCGATCAATCTTTAGAAAAAAGGTAAAGCGTTGACCAGATTCATCAAAAGGTAAATCATAACGAAGGGAAGAATATTTTATGACCGAGATTCAAACTATTCAGCAATTGATTTTTTTTCAGAAAAAAGACGAAGGAACAGTAATTTGACCAACGTTCTCTTAAATACCTTAACATTTCCATAAACTATTATACTGATAACTAAGCTTCTTGATGTCTAGGCTCAACATTACCATAATATGGTGAGATCTAAAAAGTTGTACAATTAAGACTGCCTTTTCACCTCTATTCAATACATGACTCACGAATAAACTTATAGCTTGGAGAAATGAGAAAAATCGTTAGTGAAGCAAAAAAATTAAATGTTGCCAATTCATTATGATTCGATTCATTGAAACTTGAAAAAGACTGAGTTATCAGAAGGTCATAACCAACATTTAATCATATACGAGTTTTGTTTATATTTCATTGCAAATATTATATTTTATTTGTCCAACTAAATTTTGTATACTGAAATTATGAGTTAGCCAATATTTTATTGGAACTATGAACTAATATGATAGTAGAGGGGTACACAATATTTATACTCTTTCTCTCAATAGTCAGCAACTGTAGCATTTCTCAATTCGTTTTCACTAATAAATAGTATTTGTGTTTTAAATTTGAGTTATAATTCCTTCCTGTGCAAACTTTTTCATACATAAAAATTATACATTCAATGATGAGTTTCAATTTGAACAACAAAAATGATAGAATTTCATCGAATTTTTTATTCAAATATGATATTTTATTATTAGTACGCTTTCGAATTGTTCCTTCTAAAATTTTTCATTCTCAAAACCCTCTTTCAGGCTTTCTTTCATCCAAGAATGACTTAATTAAACTTATTTTGGTTCTAAATAATCCTACAGATCTAAGAGATTATTATTTTTCATGAATACCAACTCAATATTATCAAGTCTTCATACTTGGTATCCTACTCAAGAAATAACGCGAAGGAAATTAAGAATTGATGCATATTAACACTAACATTAATTAATTATTAAACAAATCCTTTGTTTTAAACTATTCAAATTTCAAAATATATTCTAGAATTTTTAAGAAAGTTTGTACAGGACTCAATTTTAGGGAAGAAATGAGTTGAATATATATAATTAAGAACTGTTTATAGACATAACAATGCTAAAATTGTTAAAGAATGGAAATATTGGGTAACCCTATTTTGATAGTTGTATTATTCATTAACAGTAATGTAACCGAAATTTAGTCTTGAGAATTTTCAAAGCAGTTTGGTTACATTACGGTCAGAGAATAACGTGTTAGTCGGTTAGCTGATCCTTAGTTGTACCGCGTCTCAATGTACTCTACAAAATAATTTTTATTCCAATCATAGATAACAGATGTGAGTCTTATGATTTTTTCTTAAAATTTCATAAGGATAAGACTGAGGAGAAAAAAAATATTATCAAGGAATTTGTGAGTACTTTTGTTTGATTAGTTGATCATACCAACTTTCACTGAAGAAGAAATCTATAAATATTTCAGATGAGATAGACATAAACTGATAAAAATTGTACTTTTTGATTGTTGCTCATATTCTTGTTCATATTAATTTTGCTAATTATTCTATCATAATTCAAGGAAAAATTCCAAATGGATGTTAAAGCATATTGTGATTCTGGGAATCGCAACTTTGTAAGCTTCTGACTCATTATAATCCCGCATCAGTACAATAAAACTGTAATATTAACTTTCACGTAATAACCTGTTTAGATTGAAAAATCCTTTTTATCAGTATTTCAAACAAAAAGTCATGAAATATAATAGAAATATACCGTAATTTAAAAAAAAATAAAAATAACTAAATTAGGATTTGAGGAATAGAATGCAAAAAGCTTGGAAACTCGTAAGCTGATAAAAATAAAAAAATAAGACTGACATCGCATTAACATATTAAAACGTCAAGATTTGACTTAAAAAGTTTGATTTTAGTATGCTAGAGTCGAGTGTTCGATAATCTTATACGAATATCTCTGAGTATAGCACGGACGGTGTGAACTATTTATTTCCTTAAAATTTACATCTCTTCATTCAATTCCAGTCGGAAGAACAATTTAAAGTAAGTCGTTATTACGAAATAGATTACGATTACTTTTTTTCAAAGAAATATTGCGACTTTAATTTAAATACGAAGAGCATTTATGTATTATATTGTCCAACTAATTTATCAAGCTCTTTCTAGATTTTTATGGGGTATCATCAGTCTCCGAATTTCTGTATACTTGATAATAATCGGGTATTCTTATGCTGTAATTGATAAACATTTATGTGAATTTCTATCAGCCCAAAATTTCCAATTGATTAGGAGGATTTTTTAATTTTAGCCATTTTGAGTTTCAAATGAATCAGAAAATGAGAGACCACTTACCTGAAATATGGTCTCAATTTCAAACGAACAAAACGAAAAATATATGATTATTAATATAAAACTTTTGAAGACTCAAAATAGATGTTTTTTTATGAATTGTACCGAAAATGAATCAGAGGAGGCTAGCAGAGGTTGCCATTTTGTTAACCTTGTACGATTAATAATGATACATTTTTCAATTCCTTTTTATTGAAATTATGGAATTTATTTGAAGGCTCATTATCTGCTTCTCTCGCAACAATCAAGTTTAGTTGAGAATGCCCAGTATTGAAATTAATTTTTATTGGAAATCCATCAGGGATTGATGAAAATAAGTCCCGAGGATGGATTGCAAAACTTGCTCTCATTATCAAAGCTCTAAACATAGTGTTTATGGAAATTTCATTTATTCAGACTGTTGGCCACATTTCAAGAGTGAGTTTTGAAACAAAATGTTCAATCATATGTTTAAAAAGAGTCGGGAACACGGAAACTGTACATTCAAAAATATTTGTTAGGGCACTGCTTTTTGATTTTACCTCTTTTAGATCGCGAACAATCGTAATCTAGACATAATTTCACGAGGAACTGTGTATTAAATATTTATTCTAGGTGTTGGAAACAAATCATAATTTGTGTACGAAAATCGAATTCAAATTAATTTGAACTTGCGCCAATACTTAAACCGGGATTTTCTCGACTATCTAAATATTTTGTTAGTTATATTTGGGAACTACATGAAAATACTATCATTTAGAAGAAATTTTCTCAATTAAAAGCCTTTTGTTAGGAAGATGTGACTGATTTCTTCGAACAATCTGATTATCTTTAGGAGCGGAATAATTTACTTTCCATTCAGTAGCATTTAAAAAGTGGGAAAATTGAAGGCCAAAGTAGATAGATTTAGAGCGCTTGAAAGATAGAAATAGCCTTAGAATTAGTTTTTCATCATATTATTGAGCAATCTTAAGCGTTTTCTCGTGATCTTATTTTAAAAAGCAGTTCCCTAATATATATATACATATACGCTCAACTGAAATTAAACATGAATGCATTATACTACTCAGAATTGAGTTTTTAATTATAATAACACCCTGAAATGGTTCAAATAAAGTTAAAAATAACTCCAAATATATAGCTTAATTCCTATTTTTCAAGGCGAAAAGAGCTTGTCAATTGGTATAAAATATTTAATATAATTTGATTTCAAGTACGACAGATACGTAATTACATTTTCAAAAAAATATCATTTATCATAACAGAAGAAATTGGTAAACAATTTTCTGCAAATAAAATATTTAAAAAAATTAGTATTATGTATCCAACATTGTAAGATTCTAGGAGACAAAAGTCTATAATTCATTTAGAAAATTGATGACTACGTAAGATAAATTGTTGATAGTAATCAGAATTCAAGAAATTTGTCGCCAATTTCGATATCAAAACAGTAAATAGTTTTATAATAATCTAAAATTTTAGCTAAACAGTAAACTTTATAAGACTATAAAAGAGGTTAGTTTAATTTCCACTTTATCGTTGATTTTCTAAAGAAAATGAAAGTAAGCTTATCAAGCTTAAATAATTCTTAAAAAGGATACCGATGATATAAAAGCCTTAGCTGATTTTGACAAGGTAAGTTGATATATATTCATTGTAAGGATTGCCACTTTTTCACTTTTGAGAATTTTATTTGATAAACTTCATTGAAATACTCAGAAACAACAAGACATAGTGAGTTGACTTGTGTAAAAAAGTTATCAAACCAATTATCATTTGAAATGAAAGATATTTGATTTGGCAATAGGGTTATTCGAGGCAAATTAATCCACACCACCTTTTGTATGTAATTTATTTGACTAACATTTCAAATCGCCAACTCTTTGATTTGTGTTAATTTATTCAATTTTCAAATTATTGATAAATAAACATTTTACAGTATGAAAAGTACTTAGAAGAGGTTGGTTTTAAAAGATTTAAAATATGTTGAGAATAAGCTTACAAATAAATGTTTTTTTTTAATATCGAATTACGGATACATTACTAATTAATAACTTTTCAAGGTTAATGATCTGAAAATACAAGTTAGAAAAAAATTCTATTCGAATTAATCAAAATTAGACACAAAGAATACAGATACAAGTAAAAAAATGCATGTTTAACCATTAAATATTTCAGAAACATTCAAAGGTAATTATGCATTATTTGTAATGATATTGCCAAGTTGACGAAAAAAATTCTCAAAGATGTTACAGTCCTTCTTGTGAGCAACAATTGAAATGCTTCAGAATTATTCAAAAAAATACTTAATAATGAATTTTATTTTTTATTTACAATAAGAAGACTTATTTTCCTTGAATTCTCCCGATTACCGGGAAGAAATAATATAGAGTTTATATACTGCTCCCTTAATATTTTATGAAATCAAAATCTATTTCAGGATTCTATGAAAAACTATCCTGTCAGTCTTAACTTAATCTTATCTAAATTACAAAATAGCCATCAGTTGATGTTGAAAGCGAGGTAAAAAATAATAATTTTCTTATTAATCTTAAAGAAATTGAAGATTGAAGTAAGATCCCTGTTCAAGTCAAACCATGTCCCTTTCTAGAGACTTGGAGTAAATTTAAAATAAAAAAGACTAATTTTTACAAAGTCAATGAGAACGTCACTTCTAATTATTCAAAATTCTCCAAGTGTATGTTGAACAATACATAAAATCTTGTTATTTAATTAAAATCGTGAACATGACGATTTGTAAAATCTGAAAAATAATTTAAAAAAAACTACTTTTATTTCGCAGATTTCAAATTACGATGTAGGTTTTCCATATTAGACCAAACATTTCATGTGTACATTAATCCTATTTAATCTTGAACATTTGTCATATTTAACCCACTTTTAAGGTTTTCCTTCGCGATGAAAATGTAAGATTTTTATGCAAAATCAAGGCCAGCTAAAAATATTTTATCGGGACTTACTCTGATATTCTCAAAATTATCATTTTTAGTGTGGGCAATTTTTTTTTCATTTTGAATATTTTCTATCATTGTAGAAAAAATAAAATTTAAAACCTTTATTACCCTTTCTTTTCACTTAACAAATCCGTACAGAAAAATCTAATCTCTAATTTCGTGTTTCAAAAGTAAGAAAAATAATGATTGCTGATGATACGGAATTTTCAGTATTGTAGATTACTCATCCCATTATAAGGAAACATTGAAAGAAATGTTAAATTAGAGATTACATTTTTACAGTACATTTTTCAGTAGGGTAGGTCCGGAGTTAAAGGTAATAGCAGCTAATCTTTATTGTGGTGCGAATTTTTGAGTTGGTTGAAACATCATTCTGGCAATAAGTTTATCCGTTATAAATAAAGCTCCTTGCCCTAGGAGAATTTTCTATTTTGGGAGAGAAGACGAATTTAGTCAAAATATATTTATGTGCTTATCATGAGACATGATTATTGGTTTGTAGACGAGTCCACCACGTTGTGAAACAACTAACTAATTATGCAGTACATAGCCCTTCTTCCCCTCCTCCCTGATATATTTATACTTCCTGATTGTTCTCAATTAAAAAATATATTATAACGATTAACTATTGATCAAAAAAATCTTTCGTTAATTCTGTAAATTTTAAAATAGATTAAGGAAATGGAATTTGAAGTGAGTTGGCTTTGTTAGTTTCAAAACTGAATTTCTTTCTGAAATAAATATATATTTTCTTCATTTAAAACTAATTTTCAACTTTTTCTCAGATGGAATATATTAAAAAAACCTGCTCAACTGTCTTAGTAAGCTAGTTTATCAGTTCAACTCGATGATTTAGGATGATTGTGATGATGTAAGATCATTAGTAGAAATCTTACAATCTAGATTGAAAAAAAAATCGTTAATGATTTTTCTCATAACTTTGTGAGTCATCATAGAACGAGACTAAAGATAAATAGAAAATGGTCGAAGAGAGGGTAGAGGACTGGAAGGTTAGTTGTTAAGCTCATAGTCTTTTAATAATAATACTTTTAGACTACAATTGACTTGATGGTATATATTTATCAAAATTCATTAATCGAATAAAGGAAATAAACAATGTAAGCTAACTTTTAGAACTAATTTCTCTTCTAGATGAAGCGCGAATTTCATAACGTAAATATTCATTGAAAGATTTAATAAAATTTAAGTTAATCGTTGTAAGGTGTTAATGATTGATAAATTCGATACAGCTTCTTGGCTTTAAACAAATTAAGAACATGAACGTAAGTAAATACATCAACATTCACCAGGGGTTACATCAAATAAAAATCAGAAAATAAATTCTAAAGGTTCTCAGTATATCATAAGAACCTTATATAGTATTAGAGAAAATCTTTTCGAGTATCCTAAGTAACTATTCAGCAAGATAAATTTTTGGTATTTAGCAAAAAGAAGAAATGAACTATGAGACAGCTGTGAGCTTATATTTTAAATGAATCAAATTATTCAAAACTTGTTAAACTTTCAGAATATGGCTGAATATTATTTTGAACATTTTTCTTTTTTAGGTCGAAGCTTTGAAATCAAAAGTATGCCTTCTTATTGACACGATAAGAATTACAAATCTAACAAATTCATTCTCAGCGTAATTTCTTTGAATTACCCACGCTCAATTTTTATTGGTTCTTTTTGAGAAAAGTCTCATGAACTCTCATGTATTCTCAATACTGGTTAATAAGGCTTGGAAAAGTCTGCTATAATATATAATTCCAAAACTTACTAAATATAGCCAGTGGATAAGCCCTACTTCAGCAGGCTTTATAGATCACGAAACTGTTCGATGTTGAAGAACCTTTCAGAAAGACCTACCCTAATAAGCTGTATTGATGAGAAGAATAAACAGTTTAATTGAATTCTAGATCAACTTGTTACAAACTTTTAAAATGTTCAGACCATATAAATTTAATTGTTAACTTTGTTTAAACCCCTTTAGTGCACTATCATGACTGGCGTTGTAAGGAAATCATATAGTTTGATGTTTAAAACAGCTGAGGAAAGCCCTCGAGATTGTAACTATTTTTATACTAACTAACTTTGAAGGAACCTCAAGACGTATGTAAACTGATGGATTAATATCTATCTACAGAAATCTGTCTGTGATGAAGCACAGAGGGTAAATTGGTTCAACTTTTCAAATGAAACTTTAGATCCTCTTAAATCTAGTAAGACAATATAACCTCTTTAAGTTCCGCTAGGATCAATTTAAAGTAATTAACAAAAATTGGAAATTAAATTTTCCTTTAATCTCAGACTGTTCAAGTAAACTCTGAAGATTATCTTACTTTCCAAAAAGGATTCTATTGATTTGAATTCTGTAATGACCAATAATTGAAAATAATTGTACTTTTAGAAATTAAAAGTTTGCGTTTAATTAAATCAGCTTCTAATGACTTGAATTTAGGAATTCAAAAAAGTTACAGAACAATACGAGGAATTTAAGAATGCGGTGAGAAAGTTTTAATTTAAAATTCACACTTAATATAATTGGGAAAATCCCAAACTCCAAAAATGTATCGATTTTATTTTAAAATATTTTAGAAATTGATGTTATGTGTAAGTCGATTTCCTCATTAAACCATCATTTTTCACTACATAAAATAGTAATTTTTGGAATGTTATTCTTAAAATTAAATGTCAAATCAATTCAAGGTGGAATCCAGAAAAAGGGTTCGTTAGATATTAAAATAACATGTATTATTGTACATGCAGACTTAGATTGAAATAAAATTATATGAAAGCGGATATAATAAGCTTGTCATATGAAATATCTTTTCTATTTAGATCAAAGCACTCAGAGATGAAGTGAGTTGGATGAAGGTTGAATAATATTTATAATCACTTCTCGAAACAAAATATTTAATAAATTTCTTCTTTCAAAGTATACATCACTTATAGAACAGGTAAGCAAAATAGTTTGTTATTCTATACGAAGATTTTTCAAGGACTGAGAAATTTTCCGACGAGACTTTTTCTTTGCAGCTGGTACTGGTTATGTTAACATGTTTGTATACTGCAGAGTTTTTGCCTTTGAAAAGATTTTCTTCAATTCTTTCGCTCAATCTTCTCGATGTTTGCCCAATGTAATATGACGATTGACATTCGCATAGAAATCTGTAAACTAGGTTCGAGGAGTGTAGTGGTTTGAGCTTGTCTTTTGAGCCTAGATTGAACATTTTCCGAGTTGTGAAACGGACAACCAAATCATCATTAGGGTAGGCTGCTTTGAAAATTTCGTCAATTTTTCTCCTGTAGATTGTTGACAAATTGTCTCCTTTGAATTGCAACTGAAGGTACACTGGTTTTTTCTCTACCTGTTGTTATAGTTGTACTTAAACTTGAAGCCGTAGTGGATTCTGAAAGAATTGATCTCGTTTCATTTAAAGGCGACCACGTTACAAGTATGGAATTTGCTTGTATTAAAATAAATTCTTAGCAACGAATTGATCGTTTTGATGAAGTACTTGAAAATATTGATTACAAATTAATCTACCTTTAAGCTACATATTAAACTGGTACGAAATTGAAAGTTGATTAATTTTAACACATAGAAAATTAACGAAACCACACTAAACGCATGGATGGAAGTAGAGGATAATGAGAGTTTTGTGAGATTATGCAAATAATTTAATAAAAATAAAGATTCTAAGAAGCGTATGTCATTTAGTTATTGAATAACCTTTAGCAATTTATTGAAATGCTTGAAGTAATTTTTGTCTATGTTTGTTACCCTTTCTCCAGTATAAAAAGGTTCGAAATTATTACACCAAAAACTGTTATGTTATTCAGCAAATTATGATTGTAATCCTAAACCCAAGAGAAGTGAGTGAATTAAAAAGGAGACAATCTCGTTAAAAGATTCTCTGATATGGTTTCAAGAATAAGCGGGTATTTACCAAATTGCGGGTAGTCACCTGAGACGGTTTCTGAATATATTTAGGACATCGAGAAAATATCTTTTATGATCATTTCATTTTTAAAACACTATTCTTAAACTACAGTTGTGCTCCAGATAAATCTGTATAAAAGTCTACCCCTCTAGACGTACTATGTTAATGTAAGTGATAGTACTCATAAATAGGACAACGATTTTTTTACATAAAACATAAGTTATCGAACTTCATGTTTAATTTAGGACTAGTACTAATTAATTCTCAATTTTTTTCTCTTTCGATTCATCTAGTAAACATGCATTAATATCTTGTAAATCTCCATACAACTTGAGTTTAAACTCGAATCGCCCTTTCAGAAATCAATAGTCCAAGACCCCTATTTAATTGCTTTTTTGTTTTGAGAAAAGGGGTAATTTGAGGAGGTTACGCAATTGAAGGATCATTAAAGCAACGGGGAGACTTTTATAAATATTTATCTGGAGTACAACTGTATGTCAAAGATTATGTAATTTAACAAAATACTGCTTTGATAAAAAAGAAGAATTTTGAACCAAAAATTACATTTAGCGAACTTTAATCTGTTATTGGTATCTTGAGACCTCCAAATCGAAGTTCCAAAGTAGCCGGATGACAATTTCTAATTGATTATATAAATTTAAGAATTCTGAAAAATTATTCTTACAGATAACACATAAAGAAAAGGTAAGTTCAAATGCGACAGTTTTGTGTTCAGAGTTTAATGACGAGTTCTGAATCGAAAGTTATCGTTAGATGTGTTGAACTGAGTATCTTTTTTTTACTCAACATGCATTATTTTGACTATTATTCTTGTAATTAAATTTGCTAAATTTATTTTCTAATTTTTAACAAAACTCGAATGTTTATATTCTTCAAGCTGACACCAGAGCAAGTGAGAATTAAAAGTTTCAACTTGGTAGTTATCTATTAATCAGCTCTCTCGGGAGATTATTATAGAAAGGCAATAGGGTTGAGAATTAATCTAAGAGCGAAAATGAGAGTAGCCAATAGAGTACTGCTTTTCGAAATAAGTTTCCAAGTTCTCACAAAGCGAGAGGTTATAAATTCAATATCCGGTACGAACGGACAATGGTAATCGTACACGACATTACTCATGTCCTAATAATAAGACAACGGAAAAGGGATTGCAATTCTTGTTTCCATAATGTCCGCTTATTACGATCCACTGCTTGTAGGAGAGGCGAAAAGGGGAATTGATACAAGGCTAAACTTTAACTAGTGCCTATGTTTCGGTTCTTAGTGGTTACTTTCAAAAATTTATTTCATCGAATTCGTAATCAGTGTGTTCTCAGTACATGAAACTGTCCGATCTCAAGAAACCTACATCCAAAAGCATTCTTCTACTAGCCAATTGTTACTTTTTCTGAGCCTCTAAACGATGAGAGAAATAAAAAAAATGCCATGCAGTTGATGCAATACTTCTTATACTTGATATTATTCAGATTCAATACCGAGAAGAGGTTGTGAGTGTTTTTTTGTGGTACATTTGATTGATGTTCATTAGGTGTAACATCTTATTTTTAAACCTTGAATCATTTGTTGGATGGAAAAAGTTCGAATCCTTATCGCGAAGCATGAGGACAGAAGCTCCCGAGAATTGTACTCCTCAAAAAGGCGAAGATTTAGGAGCCAATTATCGCCTAAGGTTTTAAGCTAAAAAGTTTTTTCCTGGAAGGAAATAATAAATTGTTTTAAATATAGCAAGTAACAGTTTTGTTTATTAAATTTGATCAGAGTTTGTTGGCTTATATTCGTTTTTCCATACAAAAAGTTGTCAATCTCTTAACTGTACTCCAAATTACTTTAGGTGAAGATCCTTAAACATGAAGTGAGTGCATATATTTAAGGTTTTGTAAGAGGGTGACGATTTTAGAAGAATTATTAAAATATGCTAATTTTATCATTCTAGATAGCAAAATTGACAGATTTCGTCACAACCCTACAGGTAATGAACAAATTAAGTTAAACTTGAAAAACAGGAGGTTGAAGAGGAGGAGGTTAGAAATTCTCATAATCTCAAAATATTCATAGGTTGATAAAAACAATTGCGAAGCTTTCAAGAATGTTTTGGTTCGATTAATCAACTGTTAATTCCTTAGGCCCTTCTATCGGGTGAATTGAAGGAATTAGAAGTAGTCTTGACTAGGTCAATTATATTCTAGAAATCTGAAAAATTTAGAGTAAATTGAAAAAATTAGACTAATTGTTAGGATATTGAAATGGTAAAAGCTGTTTTTCATTTAACTAATTATCAATCATCAGGGCCAACAGGAATTCGCTAAAGTTGTTTAAATTTTAATCGAATTAATCTTCTTCAGAGAATATTGGTAAGAAAATGCTTCTGGCTTTATCCCTTTAAGGAATCCGGTTGGAAAGATCTACAAGCGCGAGTTGTGAGTTGAATGTAAAGCAATAGACTTTCAAAGTGAAACAAAAAAAATCAAAAAGATTTACTTATTCTTTCTCATTTAAGCCCGAAGATTTATCAAACCAAGTAATTACGTATATTTTTGTTATTCCACAATGCAAGTTGATTTTGTGATCATTTTTTCCTCTGACACCACAAAGTTACTATAGCTTCTACTCAATCAAATGACATTTATCTTAAGAAACAAAAAATATTTGGTTCAGATTTTTACAATTTAATGTTTTGTTTATGCTCAAGAATTAAAATAAATTTATAACTTAGCCAAGTAAAGCTGAAGTAAGATATTAATATCGGTTTTCTACTTTATCTATTTGAAGCCATCAAGCATAATTTAATACATATTATTTGAAAAGTTTGCACTGAGAGATATGACAGTAAGTTATATTTTTAAATGAGACAAAAAGCTGTTCTACCGATGAGAGTATAGAATTGTTGGCTCTCAACACAAGAAACTAAACATATTCATATTCTTTTGATTAACAAAAATAGAATTCAAGTTGGAGAAACTTTATTTGAAAAAATTTAAACCTATACAATCATGATTATACTCATTCGTATAACTTCAAGGTCAGATGTATCTCAAAAGATGTAAAAACATATTCAATAATAGTTTATATATTTATTCTATCAATATAATTATTAGTTACCATGATATAAGAGAAACCCAAAGCATTGAAGTTCATCTCATGAATGAGATAGCATTTTTATGGAGAACGTCCTCTCGAAACTCTTATTATTTGTATAATAGCTACATTTTTTCATTATTCCCTTCTCTACATTAAAAATAAGATTCTTCCACTTTTTTTCTGCTAAAATTAAATATTCTGATTGGACGGTTAAGTTTTAAAAAGGCAATACGAATCGCTCCACATAAGAAACACAAAATAATTATTCGCTGATCTAAAAATATCTTCCTTAAGATTGAGAGGATCAAAGCAGATTGCAAGACTATAGAACAAAAAGTAATTTAAAACAAAGTTATCATCTGTTAAATAGTTCTCCCACGATACGGTAATTCATACATTTTACTAATATTGTCTCCACAGGATGTTCAGGGCTCATTGGCCAAGTTCTTGAAAGAATTCGTAAGTTTTGTTAGAAAATCTTGAATTTTCACAGACATGTCTTGAGAAGTATTTTGATAAATGGAAGGTGAATCAAAGTTATTCTTTAGAAATATATTAAATCTAGGTATCTATGAAACGAGAGGTGAAGGTCAAGCAGAAATTATTTAATTTTCAGGATACAAAATATGTTTGTTAAAAATAAAAACATGACACCCTTCAAGCTACATCAAAACTTTTACTCAGTACATGCAAACACATGCATTTAATTCCTTATTTAGGATTTATTTGTAAGGAAATTGGCATTACTAACAACTTGTAGGCAATCGGCTGGGGTTCAATAACCGATTTGGAGGCAAGTTATGAACTTCAAGTTAAATTGACATTTTTCGTTCATGCTACAAAATCATGTTTATGATTAGGTTATCCTTCCTCCATACTACAATTTAGTAATACTACTGAGTAGGGAACTACTTTTTGATTTTACCTCTTTTAGATCGCGTGCAATCGTATTCAAGACATGATTTCACGAGGAATTGTGTATTAAATATTTATTCTAAGTGTTGGAAACAGGCCAGAATAATTTGTGCATGAAAATCGTATTCAAATTAATTTGAGTATCTAAAGATTTTGTGAGAGATCGGAGTAATATTTGGGAACTACATAAAAATGCTATCCTTTAGAAATTTTTTTCTTGATTGAAAGCCTCTTGTTAGGAAGATGTGACTGATGCGCGATATCTAGTTAAAAATTAATCAAAATTTCGAAATCAAAACAGAGAATATTTTTCAATCAATCGAGATTTTAAAAATCGAGAAAATCGATGGCGGACATTTGAATTTATTTTTAACACATTAGAGTTATCACTGTATTAGCCTCAGAATTAGTTCTTCATTATATAATTGAGCAATCTAAAGCGATTCCTCGTGATCTTATTTTAAAAAGCAGTGCCCTACTACCGAGTAATAACCCAGGTTTTACTCATTATAAGAGGTTTTATTTTTATTGTTTCCGACTTTATTCATTCATTAAAATTATCCCATAAATTATAGAGACAAAAAGGAGAGGTGATTTTATTTGTTATTTCTAGGCTGATCAATTAAATGAGATTTAGTTTCTAAAGTTTTTTTCCGGACATCAAATCAGAATGGGTCGACATGTTATTCGAATAATTGTTGCATCATCCAGATTCTGTTGAACTAAAATGCTCTCAACAGCAGGATACAAAAATAAACATTTAATTTTGAAGAGTTATAGTTTGTGAGTAACTAGAAAATGTAATATTATTCGTTGATCTATGACTCAAATAACTCGAGATATAAATTTAATAAACTTAATATTCCAGCAAAGTACAAGAATAGAAATATAAAATTATGATATTTGGCGTTTTAATGTAAAAACACTTTTGATGTGATGAAATATCCGTCTTGGGTCGAGCTTGTGTTTACGGTCTGATTAGATTGAAAACATGCATACGAAATCTTTCTGATATGTCCCCTTTGTCCCATTTCAAATATTCTCTCACTTCTTTTATTTGTCTTGCATTTTCTGTAACTGGGCTTGCTTATCTGTTTTACCTTTTTATCTGAATGAATAAAATTCTACAAGATGTATCCAGACGAATTTGAAGCAACTCCAAATGAAATATAGTTCTGTAAGACTTGTGTCACACCTGTTTGTTACACAAAATCCTTTTATGTTGATCAGTGAAGGAATTCGAAAAAAATATAAATCTTTTAATTGTGTTGAATCTTCTTGCAGAACTCTTCCTTGAACTGGGTATATCACTCTGGAAAGTTGAAATTCAGAAAATCAGGAAATGTTACAAAGATAACTTCAGTTTGAGTCTCAAATCCCATAAATCCCCCCTCATCGTATCGGATGATGGTGAATATATGAATCTTAAATGGAGATAATTAAAAATTATTTCAACGACAAGCCATGCTTCATGATCATGAACGATTTAAATGGCAAGAAAATCTTAAAATTATTGATAGGAGACCTCTATTAACCCACCTATATTATTATTTTGGTGACATGAACAAATCTTCATAAATCGATGAATACCGAGATTTTCATTCATCAAGTTCAGGATACTCTTCATAAAATGGGTATTGAAAGGAATTCTTTCAAGTTTTTTCTGACCGATGCAGCTAGGTACAACACGAGCGCAACTACCAATTTGGTCCAAATTTATTTCAAGCGTCCTGCTCATATTTTGCATAATTCTGCATCTAAGGTCAAAGATTCCTATTCAGATGTCTTCAAGCTAATTTCTTCAGTAAAAGCTCTTTGTAATGAAAATCATCAAGGTCAGATTATTTTTGATTCTATTGGCCAACCTCATAGGGAAATTGGGAGCAGTATTGAAGATAGGAGCGAAATCAAAAGAGACAGTGAACAAATTTTTAATTTCAAATTCAATCCTCATATTACAAAATTCCAAAAACAATCGAAACTCAAATCTGAAAATGGATGAAATTGTTTAGAATATGGACTTCGACTTGGATCCTATTTCACTTAAAGATAATTGACAGAATTATCACATTTATTATGAAGAAGATGAGTCGGTGAGCCCAACTATTCATTCAAATGTGCGAAAAGTTATATAAAATTGTTGTGCAGTTGAGAGATTGTTCTCATCATTTAAGAATATCTTGACAGATAAAAGAGAATTTTCATAAGAACGAATGGAATAATATATATTTTAATAAAAAATTGGTTTGAGTAAAAACACAAAATTGCAATATTTTGAACCTTATGTTAACATGCTGGACTATTTGTACTTCCAAGAATCTATTTGAATGGCCGTTATATATAACATCACAGAGTAGACCTGTCCAAAGCCGATCTTAGTAAGTTAGTCGATGATATGTCGGCACTCTGAATAGTCTTCCTTGTGTGCAGACTGAAGATGGCAATCATAGAAGATTATTGACCGCGAAAAGTAGATAAAATTGAAGCAAAATTGTTGATCAAGCATCTCGATCTACAGTAAATTCCTATAATACAGGTGAATACAGGTCGACATGTACGAAAATTGTGTTATTATACCTTTTTTTCTCCCAAAAATTGCCAATAAGATTGTAGAATAAAATTAATATGTGAACTCGAAAATGTATTCTGAGCAGGTATAAAATTTATTCAATTAATGTACATTCCCAAATTTCTAAAAAAAATGCATCTTTGAAATTGAAAAATAGCATTTCATAATCATGATGAATTATTGAAGGTTAATAAAAGGGACAGGCTCTACTAACCTCCTTTGATTCACTGTTGTTGCAATCCATAACACAATCTCACAACACTACACATCGAGAAGCCTTTCTCGGGTTCAGAGTAGAGCAGTACATTCTCAAAGCGTTCCCAGTATGTATGTAAGTAGAGGATAAAAAGTACACAGAAGCTACATGTAGAGTGCATGGTTTCAGTAAGCCAAAATAGTCAATGAAATTTGAGGAAAATAAAACGTGGACTCAGGGATGTTTGGCAGGTGTAAAAGTCTATAACTTGTATTAAATATTTAAATTCATAAAAAGGAGACAAATGACCACTCTTGTAATTCTGAATTCAATTTCTTCATAAAAATAACTTTTTCCAACGTTTTGGTAGCTTTTCAATATCTCTACACCAAAAATCTTCGTCTTTTGAAATAAAGTAATTTCCAACCTCTTTTTGTATTGAATTTTGATAACCGCGTTAGATAACCTTCTTCTAATAGGTTGTTGATTATGATAAGGGGTATCGAGAGGTATTAGCTTGATTCAATTCAACTTGCACTACCGACATTATTTTCACTATTTTTGATTCTATATTCAAATTATTATTAAATTTTATGGTCGTTTTAACCACTTATATAGTAGGATATTTAACATTGTTTGAAATGATATCTGTTGCTAGATATTTCCAATTCGAATTCTTATTCAAAAATACGATTGAAAAATTTCTGATATTCAGAAATTTGTGTTTCTTAGGTAAAGAGTCGGCACTACAAGCTTTTAAAGTTATAATAGACATATATTCGGTGGAATGAGCATCTCAAGGAATACCATATTCAGCAGGTACAAAAATTTCAAGAGTGGAGACTTAACCCTTAAAAAGAAAGAAAGAATTGCCCCTCCACATCTTCTGAACATGAAAATTGTCGAGGAGATGATTACCCAAAATTCATTCCGTTTACTTCGACAACTGACTCGTTTAACAAGGTATAATCCCTCATATATTCATCATACACTAAGGCGTGAAAGGTGTATAAATCATTACAATAAATGGTTGCCGCACGAGAATAGGAAGAAAAGGGTATTAAGAGTGTATATACGGAGTCGAGAGGAAAAGATGCAGCACTCGGTCTAAAGGTTTTACCACATCCTCCTTATAGTCCAGATCTTCATTTATCCGATTGTCATATTTTAGGTCTCTACAACATTATATTTCTCAGAAAAACCTGAGAGATTATGATGCTGTCATTTAGGCTATTTATGAATATATTACTTCGAAAGATGGTGATCTCTAGTCTCGAAATATAAATGGACTCAAAGAATTTTAGAGAAAAACAACTGATGCGAATGGTTGTTATTTCGATCTATAAAGTCTCTTATTTTAAAAGTTATTTCAATTTTAATGTTGACTAAATTCTTGAAAGTTGAGATGAATCAATCTAACATTATAATCATAATGAATCAATATTTTAAGAAAAAAATTATGTTTTTCTTTTGTCACGAGTGTTTGAGAATAACGGAGACGCTGGAGATCTGTTTTTTCCAATTGCTTAGCTTTCGGGGCAAAGTATTATTGCATTCCAGCGGACTAGAGAGAGTTTGGTCGCAGTAAAGCGAATTATATTACCCCTTGGCAAGAGTGCTAAACTGTTTTTCTTACTGAATATTCTAAGGATATCCTAAAAAGTGAATAATTCAAAGAATACTAGTATTCGGAGTCAAAAAAGGCAAAGAGATTTTTAAATTTTTATTGATAGGTGCATTCAGCCTACAAAGAAATTAAGATTTTTATATTAAATCATGAAACATTAATGAAATCGTATTCGAAAATAATATGTAAAATATTTTAACTCGCTTTTTTCAAGTCTATGTCAACTTGGATGGCGAGAACGTTTCACTTCTAAAAATATTAATTCAAATTAATGTGTACCTAATACCCCGTCCCGTAAACGTAAAGCCTCACAGTCTCCAAGCAGAATAAACGTAAAAACAA
>JJOG01004206.1:0-12619 GCA_000715275.1 Gyrodactylus salaris
GATTTAAATACTGCTTAAATTTATATTAATTCATAAAAATAATTTCCAATAGAATCTATAACTCTTTGACAACGATTTGGCAGCTTTTCTGTGCCTTTTTTCCCGATCGCGGCTGATCTTTGAGGCTATTGAGAAGAGGCTATATTGACTGTTTCGAAATTTTTTGAATCATTTTTGGACTGTTCTAGCACTGATAGAATCCTTTCCAAAAGTATCGCATATCTCGTCGGCACTTTTTGTGGCATTATACTGCTTTTTAAAGAGATAAAGCATTATCTCTCGAAATTTTAGGTCAGAAAGTACTTGATTCGACATGGAATATTTCAATAATGATGAGAATTATTTATCTTAAATATGTTTTTTTATCAACTTTGATTAATGAGGAATCGAATGTGCTATGTATTATTTTCCCACGGTATTGATAAGTGACCGAAATTTAAATTAGAAATCTGAGGTTGAAAAAAAGAACAAACTTAATAATAAAAAACAACCTAATAAAAGTAGCATAAACTCCATTTTTGTCCATTGGGTAGGCCTAATCACGAGGCATTGAGTTCTTTCTTAATCATTTATGTAAACAAAATCAAAAGTTGACATCATTGAATTATAGAAACTTATCCACTCGTCGACTTTTTAACATTCATCATGGGAGATATTCTACTTTTAGACTTACTCTGGAGTATCATATATTTAGTCTAAATTTATGAATCAACTAGAATTTACGAACAGTGAAGGTTTCCTCTACTTTTTTTGAATAGATTGTTTATTTATTATATTTTTGCATTTCTATGAATATGTCTGTCTAAAGAAGAATTAAATATCTTAGGGAATAACAATTACCCCCGGAATGACAATGGCAGCAAGGTACCTCGACTCCCAGCTGACGAAGCTCAGAGACAACACGGATTAACAATAATTTCGAATTCTTTTATCTTATTTAATACAAATAATGCAATCCTTTTCTTCCCACCATCCTTCATTCTTTGAAGAACCCCACTTTGAATGCTAATTAATTCAACATTTTTATTTTCTCTAGTCAAAATATAGTACCCTGCAACGTGAAATATTGACCCTGTATAAAGATTTGATAAAGTCAGTCCGTGTGAATAATCCCAAGAATAGTGAATTGGAAAAATCTATCAAGTCGTCCTTCAAGGAGGAAGCCTTCAGCCTACGTCGGTTGGAGATTAACCGAATTGATCTCTCGTTGAGAAGGGGAAGGAACCTACTCAGGCACCTGCAGACGAATTCTGTCACCAACTTTGGGACATTTAAAGGTAAATTGTAAATTTTTACAATTTGTGTTACTCAATTTGACTTTACAACCTCACACTGACTTATGGGATCCGCCCTTATGGATAAAGTTCCATGCATCGATTGAGTTTCAGATATGTTGTCGGTAATAAAAAGTTTTTTGGGTATTTAAAATGTCAGATTGATTCAGTCTTTTCACTGATTTATAAATGGAAAAATTTGTAATAAATAACCGTTTCTCATTGGGCATTCAAAATCTAAAACCATATAAATGCAAATTTTTATTCATTCTTGGTGAATGAACACCACACTTTACCTGTATTTAGTTCTTGATTTTTTCTCCAAAATCCCAGCTATAGTTTCACAAATCAAACCTAGAGTATACAGAATAAGAAAACAAATTGGGATCTTAATTAATTATTTCTGTACCCACGAAAAACTAACCCTAAAAGTACAAAACAATTACTGACTCATGTTCAGTTCGGTTATGGTAAATTGGTTATATCAAAGGGGGGGATTGTTGAAAGAAAGTCAATAATTTCTAAATTAAAAATTAAATGTAAATATGATGAACAAGATTTTTTGTGAACCATATCCAAGGCTTTCGCGAAAGTACTTTAGTAATAAAGGATTCTATTATTGTTTCCTCGGATAAGCGAGCCCAAGATTCATAAGAAGTAAAAAAGGGGGTCTAAATCACCTCTGATATTCTCTGCACGTTTAATGGGATATACTTTTGCAGAAATCATACGATCACAATTTGAAATCTTGATGAAAAATAATAAAAAGTTATATAATATCTAGTCGATGCTAAACGGATAAAACATAACAATTTTTGAATCATTTTTTTCACTTATTATCAGTCTAAGGACATTATCGAAATTATTTAGGGGTTCCAGACACATTTTATTTATGAATCCCAAAAGAGTTTGTCTCGGATTTCAAAATACTTTTAAGATAACAATGCACTTTTTGTATCCTTTTATAACATTCAGGAAGGTAAAATAATTTAGATTAGACAAGATCAAAAGCCAACCGAGATCTAGAACCTCCCAGAAACCCTTTTAATTCGAGAATTATTGAATATTTCTTGTCGCCTTTGTTATAGAAATGCCAACTGATAATTATCAAATTCTTCTTCTAGATTAACACCATGACAATTAGCTCCATCTTCCAGCCACAAATTGCATCAATCACTCAACTAATTAAAAAGATCTTCCCCATTCCCACAGCTGCCTCGAATGAGCACAAGCTGGTTGCCGCTTTCGCCTACGGCTCCGGCCTCATAAACCAGGGCGACAAAGTTTCCACCGCCGATAACTCACAGCTAGACTTAATCTTCATCGTTAATGACTCTAAGGCCTGGCATGAGATAAATATTAAGAATAATCCCGATCACTACGCAAAGCAGATGCAATTCATGAAACTAAATGCTTTCTTCGAAAGGATGACAACCTACCTTCCAAAGGCCTCGATATTCTACAACACGTTTGTCCCAATCTCAAATGTATCTGACATTAGGAATAATCATCTCAAATACGGCGTTATCGGCCTCGAGAAGGCTATTGACGATTTGAATAACTGGAAATATCTCTACCTTGCTGGGCGGTTACATAAGCCGGTAGTTTGGATCAAGAAGCCGGTTTGTAAGGACCTCGAAGATGCCTTAAAGAACAACATAGTCTCAGCGTTATTGTACATTCTTCTAAAGCCAAAGTATAATAAAAGTCCAGGAGAATTCCCCATACAAGAGGTATTTTACGACATTTGCTCCATTTCTTACAACGGGGATTGGAGGGTCTACTTTGGTGAGGGCCCAGATAAGATTAAGCGGATAGTCAGTGAGGAACGTATACCACACTTCATCTCACTTTATCAGTCAGCCATGAGCGACCATCGTCTGAGGGGTCTTATTGACCTATCGAAGGATCAAAAGAAAATGCACTTTAAGGCAATATCTGATGAGACCCTAGTAGTACTCTTCAAGGCCCTGCCCACATCGATCATTGAGTTGGAGGAAGGAAAAGTGATGGTTGAGAGATTCATAAATAAGAAAATTGACCGGGAACATCTCGCTGAGGTGATTCGAGTGAATACTGAAAGGGTTATATTCCAATCGAGTAGAGATCAGACCGCTATGGCCTTGCTAACGACGCAGCCAATGAAGATTTTCAGATACTCTTTTGCCAAGATTTCCAAGATATTCTTTTCAAAATTTACATAGTTTTTTGTTTAGTAACGAGATGTTTATGAAATAATAAAGTTATTTTTCACTCGAGAAAAATTTCTACTTTTCTATAAGAAACAACGATAATAGCCGTTTTGGAATTAAGCAAATTTGGAGGATACGCGAAATTATTGAAAATTTGACCACGTTAAAAGATTTTCAGCTAAAATTTAAACTTTCTTCTTGTTTGAATCTTCGAAACAGTAAAAAGATCCAAAAAATCCATAGCCGGATCCCATTCTATGAATATAAATAAATTCAAAAGAGTGAACACCATTTTTTAAATGAATATTTATCAGAAGATTATTTTGCCTTCTTTTTCGACTTCGTCGATACGGATCTTGATTTCTTGGTACTGCTAGATTTTGTCTTCTTCAACTTCACCTCTTCCATTAATACAATTTCGTCGGTAGGCCTGGTAAAGCGAAGCTTCATTTTCTCCGAAATCAAAGCATCCATGTTCTCTGGTACAAACTCTAGGCAAGGATAATGAGCGTTGTCTTGTATCTTATCAAGGTCCCTTAGACCTGATGTGGGCATCATTCTATCGAACATGGCCCGCCAGTCTTTGCGATACTTGAGTTCTAGGTAAGCGTCGTCTAGACGTACGAATTGATCTCTGTTGTACATAAAGTTGACTGAATTATTCCACAAGTCAACAATTGTGAGAATTCCGTTCTTGGCGACAAATATTCGGCCAATGTTTCTTATCTTCAAAATGTCAATTTTGCAATTCCCCACGTAATCCATAACCTTTCCCGTGGCTATAGATACTGGATTGGGCCCTTTGAGCCAAAAGTCCTTCTTATATACCCTCAGAGCGCCGTATTTAGAATCGCCGAGAAATATCGTATCAAACTCATCAATAAAGATGCTCTTTGGGTACCCAATACTCAGGTCATCAAGGCCAATCTCCTGCCATAAGGCCAATTTCACGTAATCTATGATGTTTCGTGTACGAAACAACTTTATCCAAAAGACCAGGACCTTTTTTCTCTCGAGGCAACACGCGTAGAAGAAACCCTCTGTTGCAAAGACCTCAAAAGACGATGCTAAATGAACGTCATTCTTCTCATCGCGAAAGTAATTCTCTAGAAGTACTCTTATCTCACGCCCACTGTTTAAATCATAAGACAAGATCCTTTGCATTGGTCCGTATACTGCGTAGATTAGGGTCTCATTTGCGCAAATATTCCTCGCTTTTGATCTAACCTCAACCTCTTGGACGTCTACAACTTCTTGCTTCTTCTTTCTACTCGAAGATTTCCTCTCTGATGAAGAGCTCTTTTTCTTCTCCAAACTATTATTTGCAGGAGGCGTATTGACAGCCTGTCTCTTCACGATGCAATCATTGAGTGGAATTTCTTTAACAATTTTCCTATCCTCTGGATTGAAGAATACCATCCTAACATCCCCAGCTCTCTCTATCAGGGCGATTATGTCACAATTAGGAATGATGATGAGCTTGCTTGGTTTACCATTCGTTAAAATCTCATCAACTTTCACCATGGTGTTGCGTACAGGACAAAGTTTGAAGATGAATATTCGATTGTTCCTCTCGTCAGATATCCAGACTGTTCCATTTAGATTAATGATCACAGCAGATGGAGACCAGAACCATTCCTTGTGTATGAGTTGGAGGCTGTTCAAGTTTCCGAAATCGAATTCCCTCTTGATATCAAAGAAGGGAGATATCTTTTGGGCTACACTGAGATCATTGGCGTTGTTCACTTCTCTCTTGCATGTCGATTCATCTAGAAGCCTCTTTAGTGGATTCTCTTTCTCAGTGCTTTTCACGGTGCGTGATCTACTTGAAGACTTTGATTTCATTAGCAAGTTTAGTAAAATAAACTAATTACTCTGCCTTTACACTGTGAGAGAGAGAGAGATTTTTGAATGAAATGTAGTAAATAGAAATGTCAGTTAAACTATTGCTATTTATCGCGTCTACTGTTTGTGAGAAATTATTTGGACTATACCTGACGATAGTGTCACTTAGTGTTGGATTCTACTGTTCAATAGTCTACGCTTATGAATATAATAAATTCTTGTCGGAGTGTAAGAGGACAAGCTTGGATGAAACTTTGGTGCCCGAAGAAATCATCATGTCTCCAGCTAAAATTGTCCAAAAAAATAAAGTCGAGATGATAAGGATGAAGTTTCAGAATATGGACGAGGTTAAAATATAAGATATTTTCTTTGAATATAAATCATAAGTTAAATTATTAATTATTTCATGTGTTTAATGGCTAGTGGATTGGAATTTTAGAAAGGCTTTTTATTTCGGGATAGATTGTAAATCTATATAGAATCTTTCAGATACTTTACGAGAAGAAAACTTGATGTGTTAGCCTAGCTAAAAGATTTAAATATTAATTGGCGTGAATAATATTCAGTGAATATTGATGTAGAATCAATTTTACGAATAATAAGTCAAAACTAATCGTATCCAAACAATTAGTCAGATCAGAATTGTTAGGTCATTCGAAAAGTGATTGCGTTTTTTAGGTTTTACACATAATTTTCCAAAAAATAGCTTCGATTATTTTCAAACGATTTGGCAAATTTTCTATCCCTGAAATGCGCATTCTGAATCTCTGAAAATTTTGCATCTAGATTTATTAAAGGATAGGTTTAAACAGGAATCGCACGTGAATATAAAAACAGAAATTCCAAATCTTTAGTTCTTCTAATTTTAATAGTTTACTACTTATGAGTAACATGATCAAATTATATGCTTTTGACAAATGTGAATTAAATTCATTGAATTTCTAGATGCCTCATTTTTCTAATTTCAAGCAGCTCTATAATTTGCTAAATTAGATTTGAGCTCTATTAAGATCGTTAAATAAATGCAAACGATAGCTAAAGTTAAAGAAGAAAAAAGCTTTATTTTCAAATTATTTCTTTTCCTCTTCAATTATTTTATCAAGATCTTCAGGTTCCATAGACTCCTCTTCGTTCTGATCAGTAACCATGGCGTTAACCTAAAATAAATTCCCTTTAAGAAAGTAAAACTCACATCAGGATTCATAGACATCTGAATGGCATAGTTGAACTGTTCCTCCTCTGTCATTGCACTAAGATCTGGTTGTGGATCAATTGGGGCACTCTCCGCCTGTTGACGCATCCTCTGGTCTTCCATGGAGACGCGAAGAGCATAAAGCAGATCCGGGTCATCACTACCGTCCATGTCAAGGTTCTCCCCTGTACCGGCCATACCCGCATAACTCTGATCCCCAAAGATGACACTAGACCTCAAGGAGTCCTTCAACGTTGACCCTGGAGGGAAGACCACCAGGTGGGATGTATTCTCCTCAGTGCTATTGAGGTTTTCAATGAAAACGCTGAGCTTATCTTGGTTAACACCAATCTCTCCAAAGCAGATTATGTCAACACTGACGTTCTCTTTTCGCAGCTTCTTCGCCAACTTTGTGAGCTCAGCGTCCTCCTCGTTTATCGGGCTACCGATGAAGGCGATAATATTCATCTTTTGGTTCCTAACCTGTCGATGTTTCAAGGCGAGGTGGGCAATCTTCATGGAATGGATAAAATCGTAATTTGGAGAAAAGTCAATTGGATGGAGACGATTGGTAATCTTTCCCATGTCGGTGGTTAGTGTGCAGATCAGCTGAGAGCCGCCGAGAGCAATGAGACCGACTGTGTTCTCGGGGTTGGCTTGACGCTTCGCCTGACAAATGAGTCCGACTGAATCGTTTTGATTAACCATGCGGTTTGGAGCGTAGTCTCCATTTCTCATAAAGTCACTATTATCAACGCTGAGGAAATAAATAGAATATTTAACCTTACACAATCATTGTAGCTTCAAGAGGCATCTCGAGTGAAGGATTTTACCAAAGTTATTAAGAAATTAATTTGAAATGTTGACACGATAAAACATCGTAATTCTTGATTCATAACTCAACAGACAATTTGAATTGATCGTAATTTCAAATTTGGGAGAAAACTTTATGATTTTCGTTGTATATCTATTCCTTATACTCAATCTTATTTTTGTCGAAAGTGAATTAGTTGCACTCTTTACCTTGTCCAGACACGGCTTCAGATATCCCTGCAATAATATTCTCGACTTGAACATTTCAAAAAGTGATTGCTCTCTCAAAGAAAAGGGTCATGAACAACTTCAAAGACTAGGCAGAGCATTCATCCAAGAGTATCCATTCATTTCAAACCTAACAGAAGTACAAAATTATTTTTTTTATTTTAGAATCAAGTCTACTTCCGATCAACCGGTATGAGCAGAACGTTAAACTCCGCTCTTGCATTCTCACTTGGCGCGTTCAACAAATCCTATAGACCAGCATATTCGATGCCTTTTCAAAATGATCATCTGCTAAAGGCTTCCTCAAAGTGTGAAAGGTTTGAGAATTACTACGAGCAAAGTGTTGACTCTTTGATGAATCATTTCACCACAAAATTTGATGATAAATTAACTAGCCTAGACTACGAACTATCTCAAGATCGCTCCGAAATGTCGTTTTACTTCAAAGCATGTGATGTCATCTTGAATGAAGAGTACATAAGGACGAGCCTTTTGGAATTTCGGCCACTTTGTAAGGAGATTTTGAATTTCAAGCATTATCAGGTCTATCAAGATCCGAATTTGAGTCTCTTCAAAGGTCAATTGTTAGCTCAACATCTGGTCGACACCTTCTCCTCAATTCGCCAATGTCTGTCTACTTCCAAGAGGGAGAAATTTACTTTTCCATATTATTCTGAGAGTTCAATGAACTTTTTCGATGCCAGTTTCTATCGCAACAACTGCCCGCGGCTCGTTTCGTACTTTAGCCACGATTCTACAATATCTCTTCTTCTTCATTATCTCAATGCTCACGATGGGTGAGTTTTTTCTTAACTTTTCAATTTTTCCCACTTAATTTTAAAAAATCAATCTAAGCTAATTAAATTTATCGACTAAACATTATTTCCTGTTTTACTATCTCTTAGATATAATCTACTGCAGAGAGTGTATAGCACAGTTTACATTGCTATGAAGGAAACTCTAGAAGAATGCAATTTTAATCTCAATTGTCTTAAAAATCTCTTTTTTTTTCACAGAAACGTATTTTTTTTTAGACTTTTGGTTTACTTATTAGTAGAGGCTACCACAAATGTGACTTGTCATATCTCAAAATGATTCTTTCACTGAAGGGTACCGATTATGCTCCACCAATTGAAGAAGAAATCAAGAACCATAATGGAATACTTTTTTTAATTCATCAACACAGAAGAACGTGACGCATAAATATTTCGAGAAAAGGCTGGCTGACAATCAAGATTCCAGAAGATTACAAATGAAAAACTTTTTTCATTGTAAATATCCCTACAAAGATGAAAATTTGGGAAGAGATTTTATTATTCATTGAAATTCAGAGATTCTTCTAGAATTAATGATAAATAGGGCGCCCAGAAAATATGCTTTATTTTGAGCATATATGCTCAGATAAATGAAGCATTTCAGAGGTTTTAAAGTACTAATTTCCTTTTTTGACTTGACAACAGAATAACTTTGGGGTTTTCATACGAATCCTTAGAGTGAGATAAATTTTTGTTCTAAGCCGCAATTTTAATCCAAATAAATGAGTTTTCACTATTTTATTGAAGAGGCCTCTCATTTTAATTTGTATGACGCGATTATTATTTTATGCATAATAAAGCATATTTTGAGCATATATGCTTGTCAAGTCAAAAAAGGAAATTAGTACACTTTTCTTGCTAATTAGTACTTTAAAACCTCTGAAATGCTTCATTTATCTCAACATTCTCAATAATATGCAGTATATACTTTTACGATAAATATACTTTTCTAACTCCTAAACCAAGATAGCATTTTTAAAAAGTTATTTATAATCGCTGATGATTCATCAGCTTGATATAAGAAACAACATGATTAAATATGCTTTTTGGGCGCCCTAATGATAACCTTATAATTTTGGCTTATTCAGTGGTGAGATGTCACGAAATTGGTCATTGGTAGCCCCACTATCAGTGACAAATGAGAAGCTTAGAAGCACGCTTTTCTACACGAAATTACCAAGGCATTTTCAAGACTTTTCTTTGAATACTGAGCGAAGAAGCATGACCCACTATTTTTCGATAATTCGAGAATACATTTCTTGATTAACTCCGGGTTTTTATGTCATGTTTTAAGACTAGCTTTCTATTGCCAGGTTTGCTTATTGATAATTTTACTTGTCAGTCAGTTGTAGCCAAAATAGATTTTTCAGTCTAACCTTCGTATCTTTGATAGCTAGAGAGAAAATGATCTCATCATCTTACAATTTAAAACGCACTTAATTCATCGATTTGGAGAGTTGTGAAGTGTAGAAAATTATATTTAGAGAATTAAGATGGGATTATTAAAATCAAAAAATGTAGATTTAACCGCGCAATTCAAATGTACACTGAATCTTATTTTTAACCGAGTCCAGAAGGGAATGAAAATTAGAATCTGAATCTTGAGACGATAATCTTCATGGATAAGCTATTATTATTCCTTACTTATCCATGGAATGTCAATGAGGAATAAGAAATTTCATTATTTCAAACTGAAGAGAAACCAGGTTCTTTGTTTAAATTTGCATATATAAAATTGAGTGTCATGTGTGATACTCTCTTTGAAGAGCGTTAATACTACAATTTCTAATACTCTAGACTTTTATTTTCGCATTTTTATCGATTTAAGGATAAATTCAGATTCGATCTTTCAGCTTAATCTCAGTTTATCAAAAATCATTTGATAAAAAGTTTCTAAAATATGCCATGGATTAAACATCTATCCCAACTTTCTCAAGTCTACGCTTGAGTGAATGTTTCTTCTCCTCGTTTTAATCTATAAAACATGTACTTTTAGTATTAGACGATCAGGAATGAATCTGAACAATTTTGTTAATTGACCTCTTAGTCATTACAATATTTATCCATAAAAAAGGGTAGATTTCTCCAGTGATTTACTCTCTGAGATTATTCCCCATTTTTCGCATTAATCATGATTTTGTGAAACTCCGTTCATGATTACATCTTGCATCATCCAAGTGATCAATAATTCACATCCTAGATTTAAAAAATCCTTCCTTCGTCCCCTATAGTCGACTCTTTAGCCTCGAATTAGGTCGTTGAGAAAGACAAATTAACATCTCAAGTGCTTTTCGACCCTCCAAGTGTATCGTGAGAAATACTTATTTTCTCCTTCTTTCATAAGATGATACTTGAAAGCAAGTTGTAAAAGTTGAACCTCATCAGTAGAGCATGTTTTGAATGAATTTCTTTCATTCTTATGAGCAATCTTGAGAAGGCATTTTTGTTCACCACTATCTGCAATAGTACCTCATTTTCTTGAATGATTGACCGACTCTTGCGTTCTCTCAGAATTATTTATTTAGAGAGTTGCCAAGAAAGATATATTGAACAATTTAACATAGATCAAAACTCAAAATGAACCTTTTTTACCGGAACTCTGATGGCGTAGGGGATTGTTTCCCACGTCCTAGAACATGATTTCTCATATGGTGTGGGTTAGATTCCGATAGCCAAAGAGAGTGAGACTCGACATGATTTTCCCTGTGTTCATAGATACTATTTATTTTTGTAATAATGATACGTTATATCATGCTAGTGATAAAAATTATAAATGTTTAATACAATTTTAAAGTTACCTAATAATGGTCTTCTTTAGTAACATTCCAGTCGAAGCTTACACGCTGATCGTTGAACTCCATCGATTTGACGAAAGAGATTTTAGAATTCTCTTCAAATTCAACAATAACACCAAAGACTTTCATAATCTAGAGACAAAAATTTGCCAACCTCTCTGCAGACTAGATGACTTTATTCAACTTATTAGCGACCGATCAGACATTTCGATTGACGATATGTGTTCAATGTCAAAACACGTGCACCATTACAAGATTTATATAGCTTTATTATCAGCTTTTTTCTTGCTAGCAATCTACTTTGATACAAATATAATAACCTATCATTGAAAACACTTTTGTTTATGCTAGGTCGATGAGAAAGAAATGTCTTATTTCGAATCAATAGTTGACATTCCAAACCATAGAAATAAAAATGTTCTCTTATGAGGTTGACAAGTCGAATCTAAAGCTCTTGGAAGGAATATCTATATTTTGACCACGCTCATCAGTCTTTTACGTAGTATCTCTCAAAGCTTCCCCCACTGCCCAGGAAGAAAGCCCTACGCCTGAAGATTCTTTCTTAGGTGCTAATATGGATATTGATTTCCAATCAAACATCATCTGCTCGTCAAGTCCACTTGTCATTTAGGGAATTCCAAGAATGCTGGTCTTCTCACCTAACTTTCTCAAACCCCAACTCGCTTAATTCAGTTGACCTCGCCTCCTCGAGTTGGTCAGCTTCTTCATCCCACGCGATTTATCTGAATCGGATCCACAACTCAAATCAATATTGTGGAACTCCCACAAACTTCTTCTATGACGTTGAACAACTCTCTCCACAGACCGAGCTTCTCCTCTATCACAGAATCATGGTGGCATCACTGAAATTCCTTTATGTGATGTCGACAATTCTAACTAAATAAATTTCTGCTGACCGCCCAGAAAGTTCATCGACACTTACTTTTTAGAAAACTCTACTCAAAAATTTATCATCAAGAGGGATCTTAACATACCTGCCTATTAGGGCACTGTTTTTTGAAATAAGATCACGAGGAATCGCTTTGGATTGCTCAATTACATGATGAAGAACTAATTCTGAGGATATTTCTATCTTTCGTGCTCTTTAATCTAATATGGTCGAAACTCTGATGTGTTAAAAATCCAGATACAAATAAATTCAAATGGCCGTCATCGATTTTCTCGCTTTATAAAGGCTACAGAATGAAAATATCGATATATTCTGTTCAAGCAAATTATTCCGCTCCTAAGGATAATCAGATTGTTGTTTGATAAATATTCTCCGTTTAGATTTCGAAATTCTGGCTAATTTTTAACTAGATATCGCGCATCAGTCGCATCTTCCTAACAAAATGCTTTTAATTGATAAAAAGTTTCTTCTAAATGATAGCATTTTTCAGTGTAATTCCCAAATGTTACTCCTATCTCTCACAAAATCTTTAGATAGTCGAGAAAATCCCGTTTC
>JJOG01004207.1:0-20972 GCA_000715275.1 Gyrodactylus salaris
GCAAGCCTTCAAAATTACACTCCTTAAATTTGAACACAAAGAAAAGAGGGAACTTTGGGCTGAAGAAATGGTACGTCGTTCAATAAATTGGAGCAAAGTAATCTTTAGTGTCGAAAAAAGGTCTCGTAGACAGTGAGGCGGATCGATTATGTTCTGGGCAGCATTTTTGGCACAAGGAACGTGTTCAATAGCAAAATGACTTGGGAGAATGAATTCAGAGTGTTACCAGAACATTTTGAGAGAATATTTGTTGCCTTTCATCGGAGCTCATGAAAGTAACTCGATAATTTTCCAACAAGAAAACGCAACCTGCCACGTTTCCAGGTCGAGTTTGGAGTTTTTTGATGAAATAACATTGAACTTATGGAGTGGCCGGCCTGTAGTCCTGACCTAAACCCTATAGAAAATCTTTGGGGCATCCTAAGCGAGAGAGTTTACAAAAACAATAGACAATTTGACAATCTTGTGGATCTTGAAGAATGCGTCAAAAATGAATGGCAAAACATAGAATTTGATGTCATTACACCTTTAATTGCCTCAATGGGAGACCGAGTACTGGAGGTTATCAGAAAAAAATGGCGAAAACACCTCATATTTGTAATATAAACTAATTTTTGTTAATGGACAACTTTTATTTTCTCACGCAATTCAGTTTTAAGTTTTAAAATGTAATTTCTCATTCATTCAGGAGGAGAAATTAATGAATAATGAAATAAATCATAATAAGAGTCTTCTGAGAATATAACTGAGAAAAAATCTAAACGAAATATATTTTTGTCAAAGAGTAAATCCCAAAAAATAAAGTGGATCGCTTTTATTTTCCACCAGTTTAGATAGATTTAAAGAGCACGAAAGATAGAAATAGCCTCAGAATGAGTTCTTCATCATATAATTAAATAATAAAACGCCATACATCTAGATCAAATCTTTAGGTCTTGAGTTGTAATTTAAGCGGTATTTTCTGATTGATTACATGAACAGAGAATCTAAAGGGAGAACCGGAATCCCACTCGGTATTGTAACATTATTTAAAGTGAATTAATCAAAATTAACTAAATTGATTATTCAGATGCTTTGGTAAGCAACGGTATGACAAATTTACATAAATACTCATTTTATAGTATGCAGTAGACAGGGACTCCATTTTCTTCTACTCCACTAAATGCATCTTTGCGTTGTGTAAACTTTAGTTATTCTCATGATTTATGAACACACACATTTAGTTTATTCAAACGACAGAAATTAGAGAAATTCTTTTCTTTTTTCAAAAGTCAAAATGAAACCTTTTCTAGGACATAGTTTGTATAGTTTGTTCTTTTATACAAGAGAAACAATGTAACAAATTCACCTTGGGTTTCTCTCGCCATCTCCGATAGAAGTAGATAGAGAAAGATATTCAAAGTTTGAAATACTCCTCTGTATAAATAAGAGTTTTGTTACAATCTTGATTGAATTATTGCAACTGAACCCCCTATTAATCCCGTTGATGACCATCTGTGCAGTAGTGCACGAGTAGAGCTACCCGGAAAATTGTCAGGGATTAGTGATTTGTAAAAAAAATCAAAAATATTTCTCAAAAGTTGAAATAATTTTCTTGCTTAACACCCTTGTAGGCCTCTGGCGACACCAGTGACATAGGAACTTTAATCAAATAACTTTTATATCCCAATTATGATATTCCCATATTTCTTGGTTCTTTTACTTTTGCAAAATTTGGGCTACAAGGGTTAATGACTCCTGTTGGTTCAAAAATCTTTAAAAAAATGATTTTTTAAATATTTCAAAAAGCTAAATCTGTGATAGTAAATGAAAAGCGTTCTTTACAAAAGTCAATTACTACTGTTCGATAAGAAAATAATATCATAACTAATATACTGAGAAAAATGTACTACTCTTGAAGGATCAATGCGCAAAATGCTTTTACTATGAAAATAAATGACTCACGGCTCAAAGTAGTAATATCAGCAATTCATTCAGCCAGGCATAACGAATCATGTCACAAATTGAGTCAACGATGCAAAGATAAATTTTGTAGGCAGTGTGTGTGTCTAAAATGAAGATATTTATCAGTTTCTAATTGACATAAACGATAGCTCAGAGAAATCAAAAAGGAGATCTGCCTTAATTAACTTTTAGAAGAGAAAATTCCTTCTCATATGTTATAATTCTACGAGAGAATCGATCGAGAAATTCATTCATATCAACTTGTAATATAAAAATTAGAATTTCGTCCTGCCCCCAAAGGTTCAAGGTTGCTCACGAGTAGGATAAATACAATCTGATGAGAGTGTAGTCGTTTAATTAAAAAATTAGGAATACGCTAATTAGCTGAAGCATTATAAATCTTTGTAGAATGGAAAAAAATATTAATAAAAAAATTGCGATTAGTAAATTAGATAATCTGTAGACAGAATTTGATTTTATGGAGGGAGGGAAATACAAAAAATGTATTATTTTGAATTATAAAGAGAGAAAGAATAAATCTCATTAAAAAAAGGAATAAATGATGTTCAGTAAGAATACTTTTTTTAATTATTATATACAACATATTATTATGTAATCTGGCAATATTCCATCTCAATCTGAAGAATGTATAAGAAGAGATATTTATATTACAATCCAGACATGAAATTCATTGAGAGAAAAAATAAACTAAATTTATTTTACTAGATGAAATTGTGTAGTTGAAATATGTGATCCTGGTGTAGTAGACTAAGGATGAACTAACTAGAATATTTGGAAGGATCAATTGTATAAAAGACTCTCTTATCATTCACCTTTCCAGCTACTGTCCCTCTCCCTTGTTTCCCTTCCAATGTTAGTGCTGTATCTTTTAATGAATGAATTCACTTGACGTGGAGATTCAAATCTTCCTCTATCAACGAGAAAAAAGAAACTTGAAATAAAGTTTAGAGGCTAGAGATTTTTATGGATATATTAACTTTTTGACACATTTGGGAAGCATTGCTTTATGATTGATTATCAATTTCTGTTCCACTATTGTCAGATGAAAGGGAAATCCACATTTAGCCTGAATATTTAGTTTTTGCTTGAATTTTTCTCTTTTTGAGGATCAGCAGATTTCTCCTCTCAAATCACACTCTTGAAGAATGATTCATGCGAGAAGGAAATTCGAGAGGAACGCAAAATATGAAATATAGTGCAAATTTGGGATTTTTCTTTAATGGGATGATTTTTGGTATAATTTCTATTTCGTAATTGAGTACGATTGGGAAAGTTTATTTTGAAAGAAGTATGTGTTGAGGGATTCGCTCCAGTGTTTCCCCGGTATTACGATATTACTAAAAATAAGAAATTCTCAGATGGATTTTTAGAAATTTTAAATTTTTATGATTTTTCTTCTAAATAAAGGTTTAGAAAAGTTTGGAAGAATGAAAACATGGTTAAAAATAGTTTGCAAATTTATATTCGTGCCATCTTATTGAGACTAGCTATTTTCAGCATAATTGAAGACTTATTTTACTGAATACTTTTCTTATTGTTATTCTTACAGACATGAAAACAGACCAAAAGGGGAGCTTTACAAAGTGATTCATGGTTCTACTGATTAATTAATTAAACTGAGAGGCCTTGATTGTTTAATGAAGAGAAAGAAAAGAGATAAATTGTCCACATTCTAACCAAAGTAGCGGGCAGAAAGAAAAAAATAATTATGTATTCCCTCTCTCATTCTATTCAACGTTACACGTGTTTTTATATTAATGCTCTTGCCATGATTTTAGTAAAGCGTACACATTCATTCATAATTCTTTAATGAATTATATTTTATACCTGAGCTGTTTCATACACACACAGCAGAATCTCTCTCCTCTATAAAACAGCCATGTCTGGATAGAGCACAATGAGAGTATTCCGCTGGGTCCCCTCGGGGTGTGAAGACAATATCTTGGGCTATGACTCATTGCTCAATCAATTACTCAAATCATTAAGAATATCTCTCTCTATGTGTCTGAGTTATAAAAAATCTGTTCTTGCAACTCTCAAACGGAGATGAAAAGGGGAATTTTTACACCTGAAATGAATTAAAGAAAGAAATTACCGTTTTTTTCATCTTTGTTTAACTGCTTTGAAAGCATGAGAGGTTAAGTGTTTTCGAGATTCTCTCAGGTTATTCTGTGATCAATAAAAAGAAGCAGATTTTTCACCCTGAAGCAACCCTTTTTGGTAAGGTTTCTACTTGAAAATATTCGAAAAATTAATATAGAAATAACTTTGAGAGTGTGGAAGATGGGGTGATCTCGAAAGTCAGTTCATGCCAGTCGCTGATTCAACAAAGATTTATAAAATAACTCATTTCAAGGAAAGCCATCATTCTGACTCTAATACACCTCGGCAAGTTCCAAAATTTGTCAAACTTTGCACTCAAATAAGTGCATGATTACAATTTTATGCTTGAAAAAAATGATACCCTAGTAATACACTTTGCAAATGTAATGTCTAGATTCTCTCCAAATCAGCATGTGATCCTAATCATGTAATATAAACCTAAAAACCATAGAGTTGAGGAAAAGAGATCAAATAAGAAATGTTAATAGATCTCTTATATGATCCAAGAATGATAAAAAATGAAGAAAACTTTCAAACTTTGAAAAGATTCAACCCTCATAAAAATTTATGATCATGGTGTTATAGATAAATTGTCTAAAATGAAGAGAGAGAGAGAGAAAACATCAATAATTAATATGCAACACGATCAATCCTAATTAATTTTATTGATCTGGTGTATGAATTTCTTAAAGTTCAAACCAAAAGACCTCTAATGTAAGCATTTCTTATGGGATTTTTCTAATGAGAAGGAAAAAACTTGAGAACATTCTTTAGAGTTAATCACCCCTTCGGTAACAATTCAAGTGTTTTCTCATTTTTTGTGTTTCTTTATGAATGAATCATTTATTGAAGGAGCTCTCTTTTTCTCTTGTGTCGGATTTAGAGAAAAGAAGAAAAATTAACGACTTGAGATTCATTGAAGAAAATCTACTACAGTTTGCTACTTTAGTTATTAGAATGAAATCCGTATGTGGAAAACACACAATAGAATTCATGTAACGATAACTAATGGCGAGGTTAATGAGACAAAAGAATGTAGTTGTTGTCATACAACAGTGTATTGTAGAGGCTAATTTCGTGTAATCTGTGTAGTATTTAACTTGTGCTTTTGTATTTGATTTTGGGTTGGAAAAATAATCCAACACTTTGAAAAGGGATTATTTACGTAACTTTACAAAGCAAATATATACGAGTTTCCAATATATTATTACACATTTTCCTTGGAAGGAAGAGGAGGAAAAAGTTTTTAAAGTATCCTTGTTAAGGACAATTTTATTTAAATTCTTATCAATTGGGCTACTTTTGAGTAGACAACAATAAACAAACTGATAAGAAGAGTGGGTCTAAGTAGACCACTAGATTAAATGATTCATGGACAGAAATAAAACCCTCTCAATTGCATTTTCTTGACAGGAATAAACAAAAAATAGCTGCGCATCATCCTTGAATATTATACAGATTCATCATAATTTTCCCTCTCAAGTTTTTGTGAGATACATTCTTGGTCAGTTGTCTCCTGAGGTTGCATACTGTGAAACTATGTTTTTAATATAGATTTCTCAATGAAATTTGTAAATTCTGCCTGCCTACAACATTTCACTCTATAAGACTCATTAAATATAGAAATTCTTCTGTACATTTGATTAATGTCATTACCACTGACTTCCTATTCAACGCTAAACTCTAGAATGATATATTCTTGTGAACTCTAACATAAATTGACATTGATTGACTTTCTAATGCAAATTTTGAATAGATTTTATAAGGTTTTCAAAAAAATCTTGCTACTTTTAAATTTCTAATCAACTTGAGAGGAGGGGTCAAATTTGTAGAGAAAAACAACTAGAAGAAAGAATTTTGGCTCTTTGGAAATATACAATACTAACTTTCATGATATGACAACCGAAAGAGAGAGAAAGAAAAGATGCATTTCACGTACTGTACACACATGGAGAGAATAAATAACAGGGTTTTATTAAAAAGAAAAATTGAAAAAAAAGTATCTTCTACACTCCTACGAGGGTTGTCTCCCAATATCATAAATTTCTTTTATCTATATCAAAATGTTACCCTCTTACAAGTCTCAAGAAAGTTCTTCAGGGATTCAGTAGGCTTTCCGAAATAAACAAATTCAAGGATTAGAAAAGGGAGAGGAAATCAATAATTCATAGAGTATTTTGTAGAGATAAAAAAGAGACTCAAACGTTAAAATGAATACATTCTATACAAAATGGAAACTTTTGTGTTGAGAATCAATACTCTAAAAGAACGGTAGTCATGAATGAGAAGTTAAGCAAACCATGTTGAGATACTGCCTAACACAAAGTCAAAATTACAACACATTAATATGCATTTAACGTTATTTTTTAAATGAATACTTGAATTCATTTTGTTTGCGTTTCCGCGTTTATAAATGACTCACTTATTTTCTTTTCAGTTTATTTTTTCTGCATGGAACATGTTAGAACTTCTTGAGAGAGAGAGATGGAAAGATTGACAGAGCGGTAACTCTAGTCTAGCTATTGTGAAAATACTTGAGGAGCATTAAGAATAACAACTTACGCAGGGTGCAACCTGTGAATGGGCCAAAAGAAGTTGAACTAAGCACTATTGTCTATTAACAAAGACTCTACTCTTGAGGAGCGTCTGCTGACAGGTCCATTTGGCGAATGGAAGGAGATGAAAGATAATTAACCCCTCGATTACTTGTAACATCATCAAATTACTATGATTCATTGAGATTTTTTTCATTGACTTATCCGTTTTTAGTTATCGAGGATTTGAATGAAAGTGGATAGATAGCTTTGATTTTGAGACTGAAAAATGTCAAATTATTGGGTATAATGTATCTATCCATATATTTCTGGTAAGAAATGATATTATTTTCATTAATTCTTTACACAAAGTTTTCTCTGAAAATTTTTGTTATTTTTTTCTCCATGTGAAAGAAAATCATAAATAATACATGATAATATTCATCTGTGTAAACAACAAGTCTTTTTTCACTCTGCAAGTCCATGTCTCGAGGTAATTCACTCTCTCTCTCTTTTTTAACATTTTTTTTTCACAAAGATTGACTTTTTGGTTTATTTTGCCTCAATCAATCAAATTTTATCATTACCCAATTTCCGATGTAGTGTGTTCTGATTAGAGGGGGTGGTGGTTTTATCACAGAGAGGTGCACAGATGGAATCTTAGCAGAGGTCAGAATAATTTGAAGTTTTACTTTCATACTGATCGGGAAAGGGTTGCCTTGGACATGGAGGAGGCGGGCTGTTTGGTGGCGGGGGAATTATTTGATCAAACATTGTTTGCTGCTGACGCTGCGTACCTCCAGAGGACGAACTTCCAGTGTTGTTTGCGACACATTGAAGATTTTGTTGCCATTTTTGGGCTGAGAAAAAAAGAAGTAAAAATTATAATTTGAAGAAAAGTTATGACCTCATTAGTGGAGTACTTACTCAAGACGCCATTTGAACTGCTTGTCGAAGGGGTCCTAGTAGAATTAGTCTTTTTCGAGTTCAATCTCGCCGGGAGCGTGTCCTCCCCCGTGGCACTCGACGAAGAATGACAAATGTATTGATTTTGATATGCATTTGGTGGTAGATCATTCTGAATCTGTTCATTCAGATTGGGCACCACTGAAGTGGACGCATACGGAGCTCCGTAGTCTTCAATTTCCTGATAATTTTGCTGCTTTTGTGCGGCAAGATCGTGGTGCTGGCAGGAAATCATGGGATTGTACGTTGAATAAGAGACTTGCTGCTGTTGTTGGCCGGTCATTCTATGCAGGAAAGGATTCGGGTACTGGGGCTGGAGGATTCTTGACGGAGAAATGTTCGTGGGTGAGGCGTAAGACGGAGGCATCGGACCCCGCTGGTGGTGTGAAAGGGGCGTCTGCAGTAGAGGTTCCAAGTGGTAATTATTCCTATCCACCATTTGCTTTCCCGCATCGATCTCATAGGTCATCGGTCCTGAGTAAATGTTTGAGAGAAGTTCCTTCTTATCAATCTTCTTACGGAAGCAACACAGGAAAGTGATGCACAACAGCACCGTTACAGCAACCAGCACTACCCCAGCGATGATAACAGTTATCCTAATGATTGAATCTGAAAATATACTACTCTTAATGGGATTTGTTTCCTCTTCCCGCTTTTCACAGCCCCACTTCATAATACCTGTTTCATCTGTAGCATGAGGAAATTTGACATTTTCACTCCTAACGCTAGTTTCAATGCAATTCTCCGCAGCCATGTTGACCATAAAGGGTCCAATGCTCTTGATACCAGTGATTATGATTTCATTCTCTGATGGTTCAGTTTTTAGGACGTTTCCCTTCTTCGAAGATTCATCTGATAGATAGATAATGTAGGAAATTGGGAGACCGTTCCATTCATGACTCTGCAAATGCTCCCAGCTAATAGAGAGGGACGTTTCATTCAACCACTGCACGCATAAGCCTTTCGGGGCAATCGAAGGTCTCTTTTCAAGGGACAATATTGTACTCGATTGGCTTTCACGCCCCTTGATGCTTCCATAGGTTGAAGAAACTATTGAGTAGGGCTCTATTTCGAATTCTTGGCAACTGAAAGCCTTGACGCCTTGTAGGATTATCTCAAAGGAAGCCTTTTTATTGTCCCTTTTAACCTCCGTCTTTTGGGTAATGCTCTCCAACGTGTCGTGGGTGGGATCAAAAATCGATATCTGAGACTTGAGATAATCGAGAAAGGTCACTTCTTGTGGGACTTCTTTGTAACGCCTGTTGAGCTGGTAGATGCTGCAGTAATCGGAAATGGAATCGCTCATCTTTCTCTTATCGATAGATTGGCCCTGTTCGTGGATAATATCGGAGGCGCAACGAATTAAGGGCACTTCGCGGTATTTGATATTGAAACCACCAATGTAGCTGAGCAAGTTCTCGTTTACTTTCCAAGTGACACGAACCTTATTCTTGCCAATGTTGTCCGCTTTAATATCAAAGACTTCTATGCTCTGGATGGTCTTCATGAAATTGTGATCATCTACGAGGAGGGATTTGGTCTTTAGCGGCCCTATGGAGGGGCTAGACCAACCAAAGATGCCACTCTTCCTAGCAAACGGTCGTATGAGGAAGTAGTAGGCGCTGTCCGATGAGAGTCCCGCCACTTGGATTTCAGTATTATTCCACACATCGACCACTAAACGCCAGCCGATATCCTGTTGGTTCTCATTGAAGCACTCGATTCTGTAAGAGATTTCATCGGAGAGATAACTTCTGGGTTGCTCCCACTTCAAAATAACCTGAGAGGCGTCAACTTGGTGTGAAATGTCCACTGGGGAGTCTAGAATGACCTCAGAATACTCAGGTTTCATGCGAGATTGACGAATGGACAGCCAGGCGGTCCAATTGGACCTCAAAGCCATATTAGACATATTCTCCACGAAGCAGGCATAACATCCGACATCTTCGTATTGTACGTCGTGAATCACTAGGGTCCCGTTGTGATGGATGACGAATCGGCTGTCGGCATTTGGCGAAATGACTTCTGTCAAGTTCCCAGCAGAGAAGGTCATCTTAGTCCAGGAGATTTCAAAGGTGTACTTGAAGTTGTCATCGAGCTGACAAGGGAATACCGCCATATCTCCTTCACGTCGGGAGAGATTCGAGGGTGGCAGTCGGATGATTGGAGGAATGTCCAAGGGCTGGATGAATTCGTTCACAGGGTCTTCCGAAATTTTGTCCGGCTTTTTGAAAGTCTTCACTTTTAAATATCCTTTGGCCGTGCGTACATTGAGAGATGACGTGGCAGTACATTGGTATTCGCCTGTAATAAATGAATTTAATTAGTTGCTCATAAGTAGTGAGTATTAAATTGTTATTGGAAAAAATTAATTCTGACACAGCATGGAGGAATGTATACCATTCAATAACCCTTCAACGCCAAGAGAAGAAATTGCTTACACCTAGTTGGTTTCTAGACTCAAATTGTTGTGGTATAAAAATGCAATTGCTTCAAAACTAACCTTGGTCCGATTCATCGACGTTGAATATCCGCAAATGGCCCTCCGGAAGTAATTCATACTTTTGCAGATCAATGTTATCTTTGAAGATTAGATCCTTCTTGGGATTAGTCCAGTAAATGTTTGGCTCTGGATTGCCACGCGCCTTACACTGGAGAATAGCCTGTTGGCCCATGTTGACCAGCACACTTTCCGGAGTGATAACAAACTCAGGTTCACTCTGCACGATGAGCAGGGTATTTTGGAAGATGTTCGGATTGTTGATGTCTTCGCAAATGTAGTGTCCGGCATCCGCAAAGCGGACGTCTTTTATTATCAAAGAGGTATCCTTAATTTCCGATCTCAGCTGATCTATGGGACCGTCGAGGCGACGCCATTTGATCTGATTCGACATGGTGTTGCAGGTAATGGTTTCCGTGGCGCCAATCTTTGTTTTAATTTCATTTTGGAAGTCTGCGCCCAAGGAATGTTCTTGTACCATCACCTTGATGGGTTTATTTTCAACGCTGCCCGCTAGATTCTCTGCAGTGCAATGGTATTGTCCAGTGTCGGTGAATTTTAGGCTGTCAATCATCAGCTCTGACTCGGAGCTCTTTGCTAAGAATACGCCATTCCTAAACCAGGTTATAACGGGACTTGGATAAGCATTCGGTAGTTTGCAAATTAAATGCAACGTTTCCCCTTGATAGGTGTACTTGGTCCTCTCCTCAAAGCTCTCCTTGATTGGTTCAATGAAGGCCTTTGCGCCGTAAGCGAAATCACTAATCTCCGAGATGTATTCATTAGATGCATTGCAATAGACCTGATAAACGTAGTCTATTTGCGGATTGGCCAGAGTCAAATCGGAGTTTGTCACATTTCCATCGCGAGAATTTTTCAAGTGCACATACGGGCCCTGTTGTATTAAATGGCCCCGGTCGTACCAATCTATGGAGAGTGGCGCGGGCGAGTTCACGCGACAGGAAAAGTCGATTATTCCGTGGGCTGATGTTATGTTCTTTGGATGCTCGAGGAACTGGATGGCACAGAGAGGTGGCGCAAAAATTGCAAATATCAAGGCATGGTAGAAGCTGCAGAAATTACAAATTAAATTTCAGGGTTTGATTCAGAGAGTTTTTTATAATCATTGAAGAGAAATTCAATGAGAGAATCCTAGAAAGATAAACTGTTTTATGACGTGAAAGAGGCAAGAGATGAGAGTGGGGTGAATTTTACATACTACAAAATAAGTCACCTTACAATTCGATTGAGGGAAAAAATAGCGTATTGACCTCAACCTGTTCTCCCTGCCTAGAAATTTAATGAAATTGATTGTACACAAAATAGAGATGATTTGAACTAATAATTCCCCCACCCTTTTGAATTGCACTCTGAAATCAATATTTTGGCTATGACTCTATTTCAATCATTTTAATTAGATCCACTAATGAATACATCTTTTTTCTTAAAGTTTCATTTTTATAAATTAATTTCAAAGGTTAGTTATTCAGTTTGTGTGTATCATGGAGACAGTGTTAGCATTTAAAATTACACTCATTTTGTAGCTATGGCTTCTGAGAGTGAGAGATAGAGAAAAAAAATGGTAGAAAAACCCTCTTTCTCTCTGCAACTCATTTAAAGCCATAAATCTTTATTTTCAAGATTTATTATTTCTTTCTACTACAGGCCTGTTCTAAAACGTTTTCTTCTTTCAAAATATTGATACACCATAAAAGGCTTGAAGTTATTTGCTCAAGTTATGATAACACTAATAAAAACATGAACAGATTGAGTGAGTGAGTCAAAGTGAGACCCCCACCCTCACTCTATTATAACGATCTTTGTGAGAGAGTGTAAACAGTTGTCAAAAAGAAGGGACATTAATACTCCCGCTGTGTTTACAGTGTTTAAAGGTCTCTCTGAGATGAATTCTTCCGGTATATTTAGAGGAAGGGGGAGCATGTTACCAAGGTAAAGTTAATTAGTTTTTTTGGGAGAAATATTCGAAAATCAACCGACAAGTTAAAAGAATATAATTGATGGATTGTTTTCTATTCGGAGAAGTACTAGATTTGGTTAAAAATAAAAACTAACGAGGTCAATAGACAGCAGAAATGTACTCTGTCAGACTGACATGTGTGAATCAGTGAAAAATAATAAAAATTGAACTCACTATGAAATGATAACTGTGCTTCGAGATGGCATAGGGGTTAACGAGGCTGCTATCTCTGCAATAAAATATGAAAAGTTGGTATAAAATCCTAGAGCAGATAATGTCGTCGGGTTAATTCCATAGTTTTATCGTGAAAATGAAGGGGAAATGGTCGAGCAATATAAAGAGTGATGTTTATTATCAAGGCATTTGTCATTTATATAGTAGAAGCCAATAGAAGCAATATTTTCACCTAGAACCAATGAGAACTCTTCTCTCTCTTCAACCAATAGAAATTCATCATTGAAAAGTGTATGATTAAGTGTGTATCTAAGCTCCATAACGTTGTTTTGTTTTCTACTCTTTATGAATGCCTTAATAGGAGCCGTTATCACCCATTGTCATTTTTTTAAATACAGTTACAAGGACTCGTGTTGACAGCTACATGGTAACCATGTTGTTCAATTCTTTCTAAAGAATGTTTGTCAATTTAGAGTTGATTGGGAAAAGTCTAGAAAAAAATATTGTAATTAAGGTCAAGTTAGCAAGTCAGGAAGTTGTGACCGGGGAAGAAATTAATTATTATCAAATGAAATAGATCTGCGCGTGTATGAATGAATGAGTAATACAGTTGAAATCAAATATTTTATCACTCCTTCCTGAACATAACTCTGCTCAAAAGTAAGTGATGTGGAAAGTGGGGGGAATCTCTCAACAGATTTCATTCTTCTAATGAGTTGACTCATAATAAACTTCTTATTCCCACAGCAGAGTGAATAATCTTGTCGACCTACTCAAAAGTAACCGTGAATACCAAATGTGTTAAAAGGCAATCACATTGAAAGATTTAAAAGTGGACTCTAAGGGGTTCTCTCGCTTTAAAATGGACTGAAAGCCTTAGTCATTATTCGGAAAGTACTGCTCAGAAGGAATGACATTTATGGCTATTCTTTTACAGTTTTAATGGCGTTAGTCATAAACCGGAGGCCAAGGGAACAATGCTACCTACCAACAAGTAATAAATTTCGAATGTGCATTCATTGTTTTATGCTTTGGTTGGGGGGGGGGATAATGATAGACAATTCTGCCAGATATTGCCCAGAAGACAAATGATATTTCTTGATACATACCTTTAATGGGTGGAGAGACAATAAAAACGAACCTTCATTTGGGCGTATATTTTTATAATAAACCTGTGTCAAAGATTCTCTTCGACAACAACAACGAAAAATACCGTGGGAGAAAAATAATTAATTTCATCAAAGAAACGCTTTCAAGGGAATGCACATCGATGAAAACAAAAATCTAGAAATGAACATGTTGATTGACACATGAACCCTGAATTAAAAACACCTTTTTCATAATTACATTCTGTTATAAAGATAAACAAAGCCTGATTATCCAAGTATAGTACAACTTGGGATCTAGAATAAATCTTGCAATTGATTTTTCCTGACTCTAACAACATTCATAGCCCATGGATCATCTTTTGTGGTTGTAGACAAGGCGCGTAATTAGAGGCTGATGAACTTTTACCAAGTTTACCATACACAAAAGGGGGGAAATTAAAGTTTTTCTTTTAATATGTAAAAGAAATTTTCTACACAATTGTAATATGGTGGAAAAAATAGACAGTTTTTTTTTCTTTGTGAGAGAAAATAAGTTTCACCGATTCTCCCCCTTCAATCAACAAACCAGTGAAATTGAATTCTTTCTTATTAATTGGGAATTCATTAATATTTTAATAGTCTATGATGACTTTCTACTTGTGAGTAGTTGGTGAACCCAACATACAAAGAGCATTATACATGTTGGCAACTTTGGCTAACTCAGACTTGGGCACGAAAGCCAAATTTGAAAACATATTAGAATTTTAATAGGAATGTATAGGAACGAATTTGATAATTTAAGTTTGTAGTCAGAGCCACTTGATTAAAATGCGTCTAATTTTAAGAGAGCAACAAGAATCATTCCCGTAACATGAACTTCAGCATTTTTTATTTCTTTAAAACCTCAAACTCTCGAGGCCACCAATGGTCAATAGAGAATCAAATTAAAATTGATTACTTAAAAGTAGGGGGGGGGGCTATTGAGCGAGTTAAGTTAATTAAGTTGAAAGCTGGATGATGTACATTTTCAGATCTGATAAAACATGAAAATCTACCGCCCAATTATGAATAATTCAACTCAGAAATCGGTGTACTTATCTTCTTGACTACCGCAAATTGGATTGCTCGTGTAAAAAGTACTCACACCTTTTATAGAGGTTATTTTTATTTTCTACTCATTAAGATAAATACCTCTAATGTTTTGGTATCCCTAACCTTGACAACAGAGAATATACGAGTGCATGTATAAAGGTGTGACTGATCACGCCGATTGGTCATTTTCGCAGCTAATAAAAGGATCAACATTAATAGCCTAACAACCGACTCAGGCTTCCTTTGGCAATCGGATGAAATCGAATCTGTCAAGACGAGTGAAAATCGATCAGAAATTGTAAAATTCCAACTGCCCTATGTTTACTGTCAACAAGATATTTATTAACGCCCAAGAATATTCGGATCAAGTGTGAATGAGTGAAATTCGATTTGTAAAAACTGCTTTCAGTTCCATCAATCTTAATCACAGTGTTGTTGGAAAATATTATTTGAAGGATCGAATATTTTAGTTTTTCTCAATAAATTTTCCTGAGTTCATCCTACATTGGATAAGGAGGGGAAATTATGAAGGGAGCATAGGAAATCATAGGATTATTTCATTTATCATTAGAGAAAGCTTTCGTAATGCACTTAAACATTTCTCAGGTCAAGCTTGATTGCCATTTAATTGTCAGATCATGATATTCTCATAAATATGGAATGAGAACCCTTCTCACTAATGACTCATGCGTTCAAATGGTAATACTAAGCAATTTTCCATCACTTCCAGGATTTCGTTCAACTATTTTTACACAAATTTTTCTCAATGAATTAGTAGTAATGTACTATCGTTTCTCTCACTCATGATAAGAGACATATCCGGCGTCGTGGAATGAGGTGATGACAGTGCACAGCTAGAGAGCGACAGAATATAATTCATGGTGATTGCATGAATGGAGTTGATAATGATAAAACGAGCGACCTTGTTATATAATTAAACAATTGCTAACAAATCAACCGTAAAGTAAGACAAAGAATTATTAGGTCTTGAACATGCATGGTGAAAAAAGCTATACCTCAAGAGTACGGGCTGAGTTGCTAGGAGGGGAATTACAAAAGTGTTAATGTCTTTCATTTTCCCTGTCTAAGCAAGCTTTAGCAAAAGTGATAATGGATTTTCCCGCCATCTTGAGGAGGGAAACGATTAGTTCATTAAAACACATCTAACGTTATTGATTAATGTAATACTTTTGGGGGCAATATTTTCACAATAGAATTCTTGTCATATACTTGTAAAATGCAATTTTTCTCTCTTCTCACTACAATAAGAGAAAAAGTACCAAGGAAATTTAGGAAAAGTACAAAAGCATTTTTATTTCTATATAAATTGCACAATGCATAAATAAGTGAATAAAAGATGGAAATTTTCTTGATTTGTTTAGTGCAGAGAAAAAATTATCATAAATTCGATATACATAAAATCTCAGATTAATCCCAATAATTTTGATAATCTTTGACTAGTGAAGTAAGATTTTTTTCCATTTTCTAGACAAGACTACTAGGAACTTTAAAAACTTGAAGATTTTCGTCTAATGTACGGTTTGTACTACATTTTTTGTAAAATGTCACTTTGGATTCAAATACTCATGAGTAGAAATAAAGTTTGGAAGAATTATTAAAAGTACAAAATAAAGTTTCAGACTAATAGAGTCATTATCTCGATATTTTGTGAGAAAAACAGGAAAATTATTTCTCTATTAAATTCCAACATAATCGTTCTAGAGTCTCAAATGTTTGGATAAAAGCAATCTTCGTTGCCGTATGTTGGAAATGTTTGTGGAGCTACTTGAAATTTCTTCTGTAGTCAATCATGAACTCTTGAAGTGATAGATGCAATGATTACTCAAACGAGGATCTAAAGAGGAGATTTCTTTGGTAATCGGGGGGCAAAGCAAACGAAAAAACGTCCTACTCTTTTATTCTATTTTTTTTTCAAACTCAATTACATCACGAGATCGTATCGTTGTTGTCGTTGTTTCAGAGAGATATGTCATCCTATTTTTTTGAGGGGGAATCAAGATAAAAAAATTAGTTTTTCTAATACACGCAACATATTTTTTTACTGTGAAGTTATCAAAGATGTATAATTTGCAATTTCTTTCTTGGAAAATTTCTCCCCATTTCAAAATGAAACAGAAAAAAACAAGATAAACTTGTTTACATCAAAGATAATCTCCACTAATCACAGAGCCTAGTAACGTATCAATAACCTATAAACTCTATGAAATAACCGATGTAGATCAACTGTCAATCACAAAAGCAGCCCCAGATGATGCCTGATGAACTTTCTAGAGGAGCTCTTTCGATTAAATCTTTTACAGTTGTAATATTTAAAAAACACATCTTGGACAAAATTGAGTTCATTTGAAATTTAAACGTTGTAACGTAGAGGTATCTGCATGACACTCGTATGGGCATTCATACGTAAGAATTGTGCTTTTTTATGCATTTACTAAGTGAACAGGAGGCCGCTATAGACGCAATGCTACATTGTTACATAATACGCGTGTATTTTTTCTATGTACAGACTATTTAGACATTTGCTCCCTCATTGATTGAACAATTATGCAATTGCATTTCTCAGTTTTCTCTCTTCACAGGAAATGAAAATGTATCAGGCCTAAATGACATATGCTTGCCCTGAATATTCCTATTGTGAGAAATGTTGGAATTTGAGTCTAAATATTACAATTGTTGGAGACAGAGAAAGCGGAAGATTCACACCTTGTATGGACATTTCTTTCTTATTCTGATATTGTAATTTGTAATATTTGAGCAAGGCTCTGCGCATAAAGATATCGATTGTGTGTGGATAATAGAACAGCATAATCTCTTAGCAGTGGAGAGTGAAAGACTTGACAGATTTGAGTTAAAACTAAACCCTCAAATTTGGCATTATCGCAAGTTTCTGTACGGAACCCTAAAATGGCAATCTTTTGAGATTTTGCATCAAAAATGTAGAAAATCAATCTTTCCTTAAAATGATTGTAGACCGATGTAGCTTCATTCTATATGCTGTCTACGAATTTATGCTTAGAAAGCATAGCTAGAAAGGGTATAAGTACAAGGAAGAGATCATTAAAAATATCCCAGAAATTATTACCTTTTCTGCACCGCTATTTTAAGCTAATCAAGAATCTGAAAATCTTTTTTCCCTGTTTTTGTTACTGACAACTTTTCGTATCTTGACATTTCAAGGATTCTGTAGCAGTACCGGATTTTAATCAAATGGATTTCAAATGCTTGAAACCATTGGGAAATTTATGACACATTAGGCGAAAAGTGCCATTAACTCCCATTTTTTGGTCAAATACGAAAAGTTGTCAGTTGCAAAAGCTGGTTAAGGATAAGAGGTATTTTCAGATTCTTAATCAGCATAAAATTGCGGTTCAGAAAATGTAATGATTTCTGGGAAATTCCGATGATCTCTTTCTAATAATTTCTACTCATATGCACAAAAAATTAGGTTTGTTAAATAGAAAACTAGAACATTTTCAGAGAAATATAAACCAGTTTTGGATAATCAGATAATTTCTTAAAAGGTTTGTGTGAAAAGGCAGGGAAAGACTAACATTCAGAAAAATTTATCATATCGATATTAAAACAATTCAAGCTTTAAAATTATCAAATCTCAACAAAAAGTTTCTTGACAAAAAAAATAAAAGTGTGAAAGAATTTATCAAGCATCTCTAGGAGGGTAATTTTTATTTCCAGCCTAAGGCCGCCCATCGAATAGTTGCACATGTTTCCAGTTAATAACAAAAGAGAGATAGCCATCTCCCACAGAAAACACACACATCAATCAAGTACTACACATCATGAGAATTCACGATAATATTATTAACCATATCATCAGAATTCTATAGTTTCCATGGGTGAGGAGAGTGAAAAGAAAATACATTTTTTTTGAAGTGAAAACAAGTATGGAAAATATATGAACATGTACCCAGAAATGCATCCAGCAGGGGATAGTTCTCTGGGATTAGAAGAGTTAATATTTCATCTCTCTCTCTTTCTGTTGTCTCCAAAGGAAGATATCTACAGTTGATACCATGTCAATTCAAATAACTTTTTTATTATCACTCCAACGTAAAATTCCTCGTATAGCATTTACAATACACAGAGCCTAGCGTTGTAAAGACACAAGGGTTTTCAATCCCCCTCAATTCTCCCCCATGTGTAAGAAGGCAAAAGATATCTCATCTTTTTATCGTCATGTTGTCAATGTAGCAATAATTAAATTAGGTTTATTATTCTGTTATTTAGGCCATCATTTTATGATGGGAAACAAGGATTTATGCCTAATTAGTGAGGTAATCATCTCTGAAAAGGACGACCACCACATTATTCAAAAGAGAACCAGCATTAGAGTCATCGAAATGACCCTTTATTAAATCATTGCAATTGAGACCCTTGATCAATATTTGCAAATATCCACATTCAAGAATTTGGTATTTTTTTCATCTTCATGTACAAAATCTAATGGTTTTGATAGAAAGCATTATTTGGGGTTCATTTCTCATAAGGGGATAGAATTTTAATTCCCAAATGCTGATGGTGAGAACAGAAATATTTAATAATTCTCATGGAATATATGTTTTGAGGAGGAGCCTAACAAAAGCATGGGATTTATCAAGGTCCAAAAGATTACAGTTCATCAAGCCTGGAACGTTTTGTAGTTGAATAAATATTTATTGACGACTGTCTTTAAAATTAAAATAAACCAGTATATTCAGCTAATATCAAGATTAAAGGTTTCTTTAATTTTGTGATCAAAGATTGCTCTTTTTTCGGTTAAACACACCTTTCTCTCAAATGACGAACACGATCATTCCTTGATGTTATCTTCTCAATTCGATAGGTTTTGACAAAATCAATTTACGTTTTGAAAAAATCTTTGTTGAATACTTACTAATATCGTAAAAGAACATATTTTAAACCTTGATTCACCTTTATTTTCACTTAAAACTCATTTTTAGAGACATTATTTTTCATATTTAAATTCGTATAATCTAATGTCTAATTTTATGTTTCAAAATTAGAGAAAATATTTTTTTGACTGCTGATGGAATCTTGTATTGTAGGAATTTAAATATGAAAATACTGTTTTCTAGTTAGAGTCTCTAAAAATGAGTTTCAAGTGAAAAGAAAAGTGAATTATGGTTTAAAATATGTTCTCTCGCCATATTAGAAATATAATTATTTTATGGCCCACCCTACTACACCCTGTACTATGGTGGAAATATGCCAAGATAAATATTCGCAAGCAAGATGACTTTTACTAGAATTTAAACGTGTCTTGAGAGCTAATTCGAATTAGCTGCTGAATAATAAAAATGCAATTTTGGCCGCCCTACTTTTATTGGGGGAAAAACTGTGTTTTTTAGAATAAAATCTTGAAAATGAACTTTTTTTCAGGTACACGATCGAGAGTTGAACGAATGGCAGAAGAAATAATGAAGGGATAATTAAAATTTCAATGATAAAAAGTTCAACCCATCTCTCTCTCTTGGAAGTGAACTGTATTAAAAGAGGGTGGGGAAGGATGATTTCAAACATCCCCTCAACACATTCAGAATATTAATTAACGGGTTAGGATTGTGTTATTTGAAGGCTTCATTCACCAGAAGGAGAGAATACCACAAAAGGAGAATTTTTTTAATGGTTAGGTAACAGATATAAATACGATGCCAGTGTGTGTGTACTAAACAGTCCATAACCTTATTTAATTATTACGCCAAGAGTAAATGTGTTAGGATACGAGGGAAGGAAAAAGTGAAAAATAATTTATCTCAATTTCATGGGTGTTTATCCAGCTCTAAAGGCTCTTCTTTCCCTGAAATAAATTTGTCAAACAACTCTTTTATTACCCCCCTTCTTTCAGCAGAGAAATGTGATCATTACTTCTCTCGAGATTAGTCCAATGTTGAATATATATTTTTATGAACCTTGACTTATTTATTTACTTTGCAAAACCGAAAAAAAAGTTCTCTAATTATGAGGTCAGAGAGTTACAAATTGCTTACCAAGGTTATTGTATTGTACGAGAGTGGCCAGAACTAATTTGATAATAAAATATTAATCATTCATAGAGTGACTATAATTTGATTACAACACCTTGTTTTTTTCATCCAAGACGTTTCAATAACATGACCTTTTTAAATTAGGTCTAGGACACAAAATATTATTAATTTTCTAATTGTGGTCGAGTTAAACTAAGCAAGATATTAATTGCAACCACAAATATCATTCCGAAGAGAGGTAGGCCATCGCTCAGTGAATCAACTTTACTTATGGAACCTGCTAGGAAAAAGGCTAGAAGATCAGCTCTCCCAATCGATGAAGTACGATACGACAAAACAGATCATTTTCCAGAACATTCAACAAGAAATCGATGTAAATTATGCTCATCACATTGCACAATTTTATGTACAAAATATAACGTAAACTTGTGTTTAGTTAAAGAGAGAAATTGTTTCAAAGATTTCCATAAGAAATAAAATTTATATAAATTTACACCATTAAAATCCTTCATTGCTTATAAGTAGTATGACTAAAACTACTGCCTAGGA